>FIZR01014636.1:0-11401 GCA_900060175.1 Ferrisia virgata | reverse complement strand
AAAAAATAAATGGTTTTTTTTTTTTTTTTGAAAAAAGGAGGGGGAAAAAAAAAAAAAAAAAAAAAGAAAAGAACAGAAAAGAAAAAACGAACCATAAAAATATGTATGATTACACAAAGGATTGTAAGTGTCTTTGTTCGATGAAGGAAAAAGTTGCACGACTTTATTAAAATCGATTTTTTGTCATACAAGTACCTACTACCTAAGACCTACCTATCTATATACAGAGAGCTATCACAACAGTGAAGTGTCCTAAACGCTTTACCTTTTTTTTTTTATCGCGTGCTGGTTTAAATTTATTCGAAATATTAGTTTATTTTTATTTATTCGTTGTAGCTAAGTATAAGAGTGATAGCTGTAGGAAGTAAACATATTTACATTTTTTTTCCTGGTGATATTGAGAGTGTTTTCGTGTCATTTGAAAAGCCCAATTGAAATTGTCTGTATGTATACCTATGTTTTAAAATCGCTGTTATATTTCATTAAAAAGAAAAGAAAAACGTAAACGAGCCGAAAAAAGAGACTGTTAAAAATTAAAGAAAAATGTGTTTTCCTCAGAAGATTTGTTTTATATTTTTTCCATCGATGATTCTATTCAATAAGATGTAATAAAATGAATAGCCCAGCTCGGCTGTACCTATGCTTATTATTTTTTTCGTCGTTGTTGACGTTCGACAAGAGAGGTGTTGAATAGTATATTTTTCAAATACTTACACCTACGCGTAGACATATATACACATTACACACTATACTAACTATATAAGTACACGATGTTTATTTTTGTAAAAACACAGCCATTATAGCAATTAATGCTAATACGGTAGTTGAGCACGAAGAAATTTGCATAAAAATGACGAGTCCTATTTTGAAATTTTACGCGAGATGTGTGAACGACGATACAGTGGAAAAAAGAAAGAGAGCAAGAGAACAAGAGAGAGAGAGAGAGAGAGAGTAATATTTGAATAACAATATTGCCGCGAGAGAAGTAGGCGTTCGAATGGTTATTTTTCGCAAATTAACTCGACAACGAGAGATGGAGAAAAAAAGGCTCGCGATCGAGTTTTTCTATACCGCGTAAAAACTTTTCATAGAATTAAAATTAAAAAAAAAAAAAGAAAAATCTAATATAGCTATATACGTATACACTTTTTTAATCGAAGTACGGCTCGTTGAGATTTCAAACACTGCGTTGGCTGAAAAGCGCAACTCTAAAATTTGCGTTTCGGTGAGTAATTTTGGTAAGAAGGTGCCTATGTATATTGTCGCCGTTATAGAGTACTTCATTAATCCTGGGAACTTTACAAAAGGAGACATTGGATGAGGTTATACTATGTATAAGAAGTAATGGAACAACGAGCAAAAAGCATATTGAGGGAGGTGGATCTTTTGGTAAAAGAGAAAAGGTGCCATAGCGTAGCCTTCTTTTTATCTCTGCGAAATTAAACCCAACATGATAAATTATCGACACCAAATTAACCGTGTCGTTTTTCAAGAAAATTTTCAGGCCAAATGAATTGGCCGCTGTTTAGCTCATTTAAGGGACGTTTATCTTTGCTTTTTTTTTATTCCCCCTCCCACTCCCTTCCCCTCTCTCTCTCTCTCTTTCTCTGTCTGTCTGTTTGTCCCTTGTTCAGGTTTAAATGAGTTCATCGATGTGATAAAAGGAAAACTCTTACATAGTCTATTAGATAGTTCTACTTAAACTTGGTTACTCACTAATGCTATAAGAGATACGTGATCGTGAGCAAACCTTCATGCTATAAGAAATCTTAAAAGTATTGTTGTAATTAAAGAAGAATAAAAAAAAATAGCCGAGTATCTACAATTATTATCGAATGATGTCATTAGCTCGGCTAACACAGTTTCATAATGGTACATTTTAATGCTTTTTTTTTTCATCGAGCAGTAAAAAAAAAATTATCGATGATTAATTTTTTTTCTTCATTAAAACACTTTTATAATATTGTACTTATGGGTATCTAAGAGAAATAGCAACATGAAAGAACTCTTTTAGACTTGTTACTTATACCTTTAATCGTACAACCCTTTTAACGGATAGCTCTCTATAATGCATGTTGATGTACTTATATTAGTTAGGTAGCTAGTTAGGTACCTACCTTATTCATAATTCATACTTAATACCAAATTCATTCATGGTAATTTAATTTGTTGCATTTACATGAACAGTACCAGTTCATGATATGCATACGAACAATGTAACGCTCCGTAAAAGGGAACTTGTAAAAAAAAATAAGTTTCATTATCTCTCTGTCTGCAGCATTTGTTTAATTAGTCTCACTTATAGATATTGGAACTGAAAGATGCCCATCTGCAGGTCACAGCAGTAAGGAGATCACAGTAAATCCCAGTACCTTCGACCATCTAGTTTATATTACAATAGACTGCTCGTTCAATATTCAGATTTTCTTTAAAACCTTATAAATATTTTTTCTGCGCATGCGCTGGGTTAGTACAGCTGAACCATCACCCACCTCTACATCAGTTCTAGTCATGTACCGAAGTTGAACATTATCAACTTTGTAGTATTGTAAAAAATATCGCTAGAACCAACAACCGAGCAATCAACCAAATCAACTAATAATACCAGTATTCCGCGCATGCGCAATATTGATATTTTATTTGCTACCTTTGTTGTAGAATGGAATACATGTTGCAAGAATTTTTCGCTATGCACTGTGTAAGGTAAAGCAGTCTATTCCAGTACAGAGTTGTTCATAACTTCAGACATTAGGAGCGCTGTTTACTACATCTCATAGAGGCATGCTCTAAAATTTCTGCATTTTTACTGGTTGAGATCTGAGTGTTTGTCTGTGTGGGCGCAAAGTCGTAAAGCGCTACAGGTTTTAGTCTAAGAGAATGAGTTGTTCTGATTTTTGGGTTGTTTTCTAAACATTAGCAGGATACAGTGATGAGCGCCTCTACTGGATAAATCGTGTGTAACTATTTTACTAATTCTTCGCACTTTTGGGACTACCACTCGTGAACAAATAATTTTGAATTTTCTACACAAAGTTCTTGTTGTTAAATTACAATAGTACATTTTTTTTTAATTTGAAATAGGGTTATGGGAACCAGAAATGGCATGATTTCGGTATTTATCAAATACTCCCCTCGCCCCCCAGTGCTTAAAGATGCAAAATTGTTATAAATCGAACTGAATAAAAAGGATATTATGTGCTAAAATATGTTGTGATTGAAATTTAATTATTTCAACATTTCTGGAGAGAGGGTACAATAATTCAAAAAAATTGGCTTTTAGGGTATAACTCCCTTTCTATGAGACAAAAAGAGTTCTAATTTTGGATTTATGATTAAAATATGATTTGCAAAAACTCAATTTCCTAAATTTTGATACCTCAATTTTAGCACCTCACCTTTGAAATCAAAAGCGCCCTTTTGCTGTAATTTTGGGAACATCTTTTCATCAAGAAGTATCCAATAGAAACTTATACTGTTCCCAGCGGGTAACTCGGTTCAAGACTTGGTTCATGAGCCGTCTTGTGAACCATCAATCAATGAGTTGGAAGGTAGTACGTAGGTAGAAGTTTAAGAAACACTCGGCAGTGCTGTATAAAGACTAAAGAACATTTTTGATAGAATGTAAATAATAATAAAGACTTCACTTGAATGACAACAGTTGTACCAATTACTTATATGTACAAAATCATAATAAATTCACTTTGCCTCATTTTCTTATAATGAGCTAACCCGGGTGAATCAGTGAACCAACCATATAGAGGTCTATGACTACATATGAAGGGTCCACAGAAAGAACCTAATAGATCTATAATTTTTCAAAATTTATTTATTGGTCAATAATTGCATGATTTCTTTCAAATTTATGAAACGGATGAAAACGAAATGAAAAAGCTCATATTCGGGTCCATCCACCTTTGAGGCTTTGAGGGAATCACTTATTGCGTAATGACGTTAAATTATGACAGTGGGAACAGCATAGAGCAATTTCTGCTCCACGGGCGTATTTATTCATTAAAATTTTTTTTCACTCATGAAGATAGATGGAGATAAGGAGACTTGAAAGCATGGGCTTTCAAATGTTTTCAGGCGTTTGAATTTTTTTGAAAAAATGAAGATGGACTTAAACATTTCCCCCAAAAGTTTCACCTATTTTCACCTGTATACACGAGCATTTTAAAAATCCTTGCCCTACAGAGCCTACAGTCACAGATGATTTTCAGTTAGCTTTTCTGACAGTATTGGTTACGTTTATGCCTGACTTGGTATAATAATGCATAGGTAGGTATGTGAGTGGTCTCATCTATCCTAAGACTACTGCCTCTCATTAATGTCATGAACTGAGAGTGCCGTGGTTTATTTCTGTGGTCAATAACTTGTTAAAATGTGTAAAAGCGAGATCAAATGCCTATTATGGCTCCAAACTGGACAGACTGCGGGGAAAATCGTTCTCCCGACCGAAAACCTTGAAAAATTTTACATTCAAGTTCGCAAAGATCATTTTTTTGAAAATTTTTCCCTCGTTTCCTTTAGATGTACCATTTAGGCATTTAAACCTCTTCTTTTGAATCATTTCAAGCTACCCTACTGTATGAAGACTTCGCGAAAGAGGAGAGGAGAATGAGAACTTGTCTCGGCTCCAGACTTCAATTCAATTCATTGCCACGTTACGATCTTATAAACAAAAATAATAATAATATAAATGAAAATTAAAATAAACCAAAACAATAATGAAACGAAGCAAAAATATTGAAAAAAAAATATATAAAATTAAAAACAAAAAGAAATTAATGAAACAAAAGCAAAGAGAGGAAAAAATAAAACATAGAAGTAATATTGATTAATAATAATCAAAATGAAATATAGCAGGGAACAAAAATAAACAAATAAATAAAAGATAAAAAATTAAATGAATAATCAAGCAACAAAAATAAACAGAATATTTGGCGAACTATAGGCTGACACCTTCCGAAAGGGCCCAAGCAACCATCATTCAAATGCGCAATGACATCAAAATCCATTATAATTATACGATTATTATATCTTCGATCTGAGTCCTCCCTGGCTCCAATTTTTCCTGAACAATTTTGAATACGTATGATACGTATCAATAGGTAATTGGATGAGAAGGCCATTCAAAAAATATACCTATTTTCATAATTTGATGTTGATCGCTTGAATCAAGTTAGGAAGCTGGTGTTACAGTAGATTAAACTCGTGTACAATATCACACGGATTCGAAAGACACGAGTAAACAGATAAACACACAAGTGTGTAAAAAGTATACAGACCGTCGGAAACCAAATACGAAAATTACCGATATTGGTAAAGGGTGATATACTCAAACAACGAGCTCGTCAGTTTCCTTTTCAAATCTATCCACGTATTTACTATTACCGTTTTCTTATAAAGACAAAAACACGGTAGCACATTAAATTACACAACTTTTTAGGTACGTTCAATAGGTGTTGCGGTTGCAAAAAAACGAAAATCTGATAGATGACATTACCATTGTAGAAGTTGCTAGATAAACAGTTAAAATACTTATCTGTGTAATTTTTCTTCAAACATAATCAGTAAATTGGTACCTACGATAGGTAGTTATATCTAGATACAAAAATCAAAAGTTATAAGCGTGGTATATCAATTTAAAGACTTCAATAGATTGATATGGCAGATTGAAATTGAGAATTATGCATTGAAATGATTTATGCTGATGAAGGAGGCGATATGTAGGTATGTAGGCAGCTACCTAGACTAGCTACCTACCTACATTACATTGTGAAACATGGAAAACAATTTACTATAAAGTACGGATCATTGACTCGGCAGCCTATGTAGCCTATAATCTGTTTATTTCATCACGCTCAAAAGGATAATATGATTTTTTGATTTGAAATTAATGGCCAAGCAATGACTGAGCTTTGAAAATGATATAGACCTAGAAAGGTAGGGTAGGGTAGGGTAGGTACTTAATATTTTTCGAATAATTTTCAACATTGCGTCGCGTCGGTCGCATCGTCGTGCCTACGCTATGCGGAACAATTGATGAAATGTGTTTTACGACGAAGTAACACGAAACTACACCATATTTTTACAACGTTTCAGATTGAAAATTTTCAACGAATGGTATACATAGCTATATAGGTATCTCTTCCTACGTACCCCTTTACTTGATTAAAATATACGCGAATGGAAAGTTTCAAAATATTAATGCGTTTTCGGGTTAAATTATACAGACGGGTGTTTGTTAAATCGTTTATTTACATAGAAATGGGAATAAAATGCCCAGATAAAACAGTTGTTCGAATAGTTTGGAAATAAGTTTGACATCGTTCGTTAGACAATGTCATGCAAATCCTCTTAATTTAACCAAGAATAATCTCGTTGTTGTATTGATTTCTAATAGCGAATAATATCCTATAATAAGTTATACAAAGTACTATTCTCGTACAAATGTTTGAACAAAGCGTGTGAATAGTTGACTTCTGGTATGCTCGTCAAAAACGAAATTAAGTTTAATTTAAATATATTTTCCACCAATATAATGTAAAAGCGAAGTAGGCTGGATGACTAAATTTATACTCTGAATGATGGAAGGAACGGATTTGTTGAAAGTTTCTCCATCGGCTTTGGTGCTTTCGATGACTGGAACAGTTCGAATGTAATCTTTTTTGGGTATGTATTCGACATAATAATTACATGAAAATTTTGACCATAAGTTTATCTCGTTTAGATGCTTGGTTCATGAGGACGGGTGGTACCTCTCAATTTATAGTCAGAACAAGAACTTCAAAGGTCGCTTGGCTGTGGAAAAAAAATGATTTCTGCAAAAAAAAATTACCTATCCTCACCCTAACAACAACTTTGTTTTCTTTCTACCTCCCTCTCTAATTAAGCAGAGCTAAGGAAATTATAGTCACAGAGGCGTGACCAAAGTGATGGGGCTTTTGGCGGTCTGGACCCCTCCCCTACCTCCTTGAGGAAACGTTTACATTTATGCTAATATTTTTTCAACTTCCGAAAATGAGCTTTTTGATCGTTAAAAAAGTTAATTCATTATTATAAAACCAAACCCAAAAAACAGTGCATAGAAAAAGTAGAAATTCCCTCCATTGAGCAACTCCTTGCTACATCACTGTGTAGCCTCGATTATTTATTGAGGCATTGAGCGAAGAAAACCAAGCAAAAAGGGTTGCTGAAGAGTGTTTGGGGAGGGGGGCTTGCCTCCTTCAAATTCCTGATTAAAGAAATTTCTCTATTCACAACTTGTGAAAAGCTGAAGATTTAATATCAAAATCATCGAGAACTTTTGTTTTTCTTCATAAAACGACAAGTAATTTTCTTGTCAAACTTTTCAAAGAAAATTGATGTCATGTCTCCCCAATCACTCGGAAAAAATTTGATCCCCTAAACAATCGCTTCCTAAAAGTCAGGTAAATTTCAATATATTTTTTGCGACTCTATCTCAAATTTTCAACGCTAGTGAGCAACGCGTCCAAAACCAAACCATTATTGGTTATTAACCTACAACGAATGGGGGGGGGGGGTAGCATCAACAAGATCTGTTTTGGGTTTATAAAACATAATTTAGACCTTCTTTAAACATGTCTGATATTTTACTTTTTTTTGTATCATTTGTTTTTCAATTTTTTCATTTTCAGTTTTTATTTTTTTTTATTTTTACCTTTTCTATTTTTTCTGAAAAAATCGTCAACAATTGACGGTCAACAGTTTAGTGTCATTAGTTGACCGCCATCATTGGACTGACATCAGTGGACAGATTTTTATTACCTGGAAAGACATCAGTAGACTTATTTTATGAAGGATTGATTTTATGGTTTTAAGTTGAAATGTTGAGAAAAATTAGAGATGCTTGAAGTTGACTCATCAAAACAGTGGACCTTAACTTTAAATCGATTTTATGATTTTAAGTTGAAATATCGTCATCCGTTGACTCGTCAACAGTTGAACTTGGCCCTGACTGATTTTAAGATTTCAAATCGAAATGTTGAGAAAATTTTGTTGACCTCTACTCGGGTTGATTTTATGATTTTAAGATGAAACATTTAAAATATCAAAACTTACACTCTTTCGATGTTTATTCTTTGCGTCCAAAGAGTTCCAAGTATTTTTTTAATTTAAATATTTTATTCTTTTCAATCTCTATTAATATCAAAAAATGTTCAATAGCGCACCTTACAGATGTTCGTCAACAGTGGTCTGTCATCATTGGACCAACATTAGTGGACCATCAACAGTGGGTCATCAAAATCTAGACAATCAACATCAGGATTGGTTAGATTTTGAAGGTCAGGATGTTGATGGTTAACTGTTCTGGGTTGTTAACATCTTGATTTTCAGCAGTTGGATTTTGTTTGACAAAAAATTGAATGTTATGATTTTAAGTTGTAATGTTACGAAAAAAATTAGTAGACTTTGACCTTGCTTGATTTTATGATCTCAAGTTGGAATGTTGGGGAAAGTTAGGGATGTTTAAAATTGACCCGTGAACAGTTGACTTTGAGCCCGGATCTATTTTTTGATTGTGAGTTGAAATGTTGAGAAAAATAAAACATATTTAATACCGCTATCGGTTGACCCATTACACAGTTAACCTTAAACCTGATTGATTTTATGATTTCCGGTTGAAATGTTGAGGAGGAGTGAGAAAAATTTTCTATTGAGAAACAGTGATTTTTCTATTTTTCATTTTTTCTGATGTAATAAGGGTAGTACGATTATATTGATTTGCGTTATCGCAAGGGAATATGGAGGGGATCATAACGCGTAATTGTACTTATTCCGATATATATTCTGATATTTTATTCGTTTAGTATACCTGAAGAAGAGAACATACCTTTCTTTTTTCTGTTATAAATGTAACCTTAATTTTAGTTGTTATTTTTGTATTAAAAGTTTTTTTATTTCAACCTCTAAAGTGGTCTTGTGTTCAATTACTTGTCATCAGTAATACCGGATCCAGGAAACGAGGACCTGAGCTAAGTATTCATAATAATTAAACCGCGGTTTTTGGTTAATTACATCCATGTGTACAGGTGTACACATGGACAGATAGGGATCCTGTAAGGATCCATATGATAGTAACTTGACCATCATTCCGCGTAGAAATATCACCCATCCGGTAATATGAGAGCACGCCCACGCCTTGAGAACCCTAAATTTACCCATGCAAAATTAAAGTGTTCCATACGATGACCAGATAGGCATTTTCAGGTCAACATCAAAATCTAAAAAAACTGATCCACTTTGGCATAAAACCCATACAACACTGAAAGTTGAATCATTTGCTCAATTTGAAACTAATCAAAATCATGAACGAGAATGGCGTTAGGGGTCATAATTCAAGTGTGCCTAAATTTGGGCACGGGAATGTCGAGAGGAGAAAATTCTTTATTTTCTGGCATTGGACCAATCAACATAGAATCGAAAGTTGTACAACACATTAGAAAATTATCTTACTAGATAAGTTAGTTAATAGGGGTGATGGAGAGGTTGCATCCACTTTTTGATCTTGGAAAAAGTTGGTAATTTGGCCAACAGATTTTAAGGATCTTCTAGCAGCCTCCAAAAGTTGGCTTTTTGTTACCAGTATGTTAAGTTAGGCTCACAAGCGAGCTACCCCAAGTGTTCCTTGCCAAATGAAAAAAATGTTTACAGGCGTGTAGAGCATTCAAAATAATCCCTATAGCCAGAATTTCAGCCCCCAAACTCCATTGCCGGAGGGGCAAAAAATTAATAAATAACACTACAAAATTTTGATAAAAAACAAAACAACTCGACTTCATATCGTGCTTAGGGTCTAATTTATTCACCACGTACTACCCTAGACATGGACCATCCTCAGATGGGGTAGTCCGCCGTGTAACACCTCGGAGGTGAATTTTTTGCCACCGCTTTTTTAATTTTTTCCATACATTTCGGTTGGCTGAAAATTCACCCTCGGGTTTTACACGTAGATCCGGGCAACTATCCCGCTCTCTGGGTAGCTCACATTGAGAAATAGATTTTATTAAATTATTATTTAAAGATAATATTTATTTATTTTTTATTATAAGTTTAATATTTTGAATTTTATTTCTTTCAATATTAAATTTATTCAATATAAAATTTATATTAATTTTTTTTTATTATTAATGATTAATAAAATTTTTTTATTTGTAGTGTTGATTTGATCTTTTAATTCAATTTATAGAATCATTAGTTTAATTCGTTTAGTAATTCAAAATTTATCTTTTGAAATTTTATTTTTTGGTAGTATGTGGTGAAAAATTTAGGTCCTAAATGCGGTATGAAGTCGAGTTATTTCGTTTATTGTTAATTTCACTGTGTTATTTGTCAATTTTTTTATATGGTTCCCCATATCACCCCCCCCCCAATGAGCTTGGTGGCTGAAATTTTGGCTGTAGGGATAATTTTGAATGCTTTACGCGCCTGTGAAAAAATTTCCACTTGGCGTGTAATACTTTGGGTAGCTCCCTTGTCAGTTTTGTCATTCGTGTAGTTTTTTCACAACGCACACCTCTCCTTCAAATTGCGATGGGGTGTTGAAATTTGCCAATTTGGATATTTTGATTTTAGCTCCAAAAACGCTGCTTTTTTAGGATGTTTTTATTTGCATTCAATTCTATCTCATTCATATCCTTCGTTTAAGATTTAGAGTCAAGAGGGTAGACAGGCTTCATCTTTCAACCACCATCTCCTTTTTCCCACTGCGCACAAACCTACAGTCTATATCACAAATAATATTTGAATTGGTTACATTTCGGCGCAAATAGCAAATTTTCGCGCCTTTATTTCAATCCTACATGTAAATTATGAATTTTTATAGTAAAAGCAAAAAATTCAGACCAACGTATAATTTTAAACACTGCGTATCTGAGCGCCTTTCATTTTCAGGGAAGGCAAACTATTCTACAGGTACGCGTCGCACGAGTCAGCCTAGGGAAGCGAGGTTAATGCGGAACACCCGGTATATAAAAAATCCATTTCACGGTCCAATAAGAAATCAATTTTGATCACTTTTTGACCTGTCAGATATTATTCTTTTTAATCCAAACTTGAAAATGTTTCACTCAGCTCGCTAAGTATCAACCAAAAAAATCACCCAGTTTCGGATGCCGAGTTCGGTTCAGTCTTTGAAATCAGGCTGAAAAGTTGAAAGAATAAAAATCTCGAAAAATGTATACGGTATCAAGGTAAATATATAAACAAACGTGCGTGGCTTATTTTACACGCAAGTCGAGAGGTTGTGACAAATACCGCTTACTTTGGTACAGACGAAGTTTCGACATTTTTTTTTTTTTTTTTAGCATAGATTTTTTTCACAATATTTGTAGAAAGTGACGAAGAAATGTTTATTTAAAGGTGCCTGCGTTGGGGG
>FIZR01014635.1:0-23002 GCA_900060175.1 Ferrisia virgata | reverse complement strand
TTGGTAAAAACGATCTATTTCTGTCTGAGAAAAGGGTTCAAATAAGTAAATATTTAATTTGAAAAATTATTTTCTCTGCTGAACGCTTGTGTCCCTATAAAATAGTAGGAAAAAACTACGAAAATTAGTGCTTTTTGGTGGATAAATAAAGGTTATTTCTGCTTAGAAATTCATGAAAATTTTAGAATCGAGATTTTTACAATGATTTAGACTATATTTCAATGAATTGTCCTGGTGTCCCGGACCTGCCCTTATACTGCTCTTACCTACAGCGCATACCTTTTTATCGCGGTCAACTCGGGCAGTGAATTTTTTCGCATCGTTCGTCGTTGAAACAAGATGATGATGATGATGACGTCGACGACGACGTGCACAACTTACACTACCCAGTTACCAACCGAAGATCATTAACCACGTACGAGTATGTAAATTCGTGTTATGTACGCGTTGGTTGCCCCTGCCCTGAGCCCCACCTCTGATTCTTGCTCGATGGTTAGCTGTATCGACGACGCGACGTGTTATCTGGATCTGGGCAATGTGATGCTGCGTACACGACTTAAGTTGGGTTTGGTCTGAGTACATTACATACTACTTATGTACTACCTACGTTGGAATTTTATTATTATATAGTGGTATAGAACAACATTGACGAGTACAGAGTGTAATGTCTTACAGACTGCAGCACCTAGAGTATAATAATCTTTCTGATTCAGGCGTCAATACTTGATGAACTGCTGGGTAATGATTGCACGGATCGTTTTAGTGGTTTCGTTTTAGCATTAAGGTATTAGATATGGGATGAAAATATATTTGAAACGAGTGTACAGTAAACTCAACGAGAGTAATGAAATGCCATCATAATCAGATTTTGTAGAATTAGGTTAGGATAATCTTGAGTTGAAAATTGAATAAGCTTTTTTCTATGAGAAAAATGGATACAGAGAAAAATCGGTGTCTAGCTCTGAGGAAATGAGGAAGGAAGGAAGGAAAGGAAAGAGATGATTTCTAGCATGATTTTCTATGTCTTATTGTCAATGAAAACCAGCCTATTACAGTCCATCGACCAACTGTGGATGAGGGAAGGCGGGAGGAATATCAACGACACACGTTTTGGGGTACGAAAGACAATTTTTAGCCATGTCAGATATTTATTTTTATTTGTCCCCCAAACATTGAAATTATTTGCTCCGCTCGATACCGACCAAAATCACTCCAATTCGTTCAATTGGCTCATTTTGGCGGCGGATTAGATACATATGAGTACGGATGAACCTGGGTCAAAATTCAGGCATGCCCCAATTTGGGGGAGGGGGTGCTGAGAAGTCAAAAACACAAAATTGTCCGTTTTTAACCCAATTGATGGAGAATCAAAAGTTGTATAACATACTCAAAAATCAACCTCATAAGTCTATTAGGAGGGGAAATATGGTGGTTTTTCCACTTTTTTGACTTTGAAAACGGGCTGTCTCTCCCCTATCACCCCATCAAATTGAGCTAAGAAGTTTAAATTTGGTCTGTACATTTAATTGGGGCTCTAGATGTGTCTTTTGGGGGTTCCAACTTTCTAGTTCCATTACACCCCATCACACCCCCAAAAAAGTGGGTTTTGTTCGGTTTTTCTCATTTTTCTTATTTTTTGAGAGTGTTCCTCGCAAAACTCCCCTCCAAATTGAGCTAGGAAGTTGAAATTTGGTATGTTCGTGTAGTAGGGGTCCTAGATGTGGCTTTTGGAGGTCTCGACTTTTCAGGCCCAAAAAAGTGGGTTTTTGGTCATTTTTGAGTTTGTTCCTTGCATAACCCCCCTCCAAATTGAGCTAGGAAGTTGAATTTTTGTATGAATATTTATTAGGGGTTCTAGATGTGTCCGGGGGGGGGAGTCTTGATTTTTCAGCCCCAAAGCACATCCTCACAGGTTTGAATGTATTTTTTTTGGTATATTTGTATTATTTTTTGAATTTGTTCCTGGCATAACTCCCCTCCAAATAGGGCCAGAAAGTTGAAATTAATGCGATGCTTTTTATTTAGTAGGGGTCGTAGGTATTATTTTTGGTGGTTTCGACTTTCAGTCTCATCGCACCCTCTTATAGTCCGTAAAATGTAGTTTCTTGATCCACTTTTTTCCCCGAACGCTAAAATTGTTTACTTTGCTCGATACTGGACCAAAATCGCACCAGTTTGGTTGGCGTCGGATCAAGATGTGTATGAGTAGGGATGACTTTGGTTCAAAATTGGGATATGCTTAAATTTGGAGGAAAGTGTGCAGAGGGCTCAAAAAGGCGAAAATTATTCCCTTTGAGCGAATCGTTCATATTCAATAATCAACCCACTAGGTCGATCAGGAGGGGAGATATGAGAAGTTTTCCCCTTTTTAATCTTGAAAAAGGGTTGTTCCTCGTCTATCTCCACTCCAAATTGAGCTATGATGTTGACATTTGGTATGTGGTCCTTGTGGGAGCCCTAGATGTGCCTCTTGGGCGTCTCGATTTTTCAGCTCCATCGTACACCCACACTGCCCCAAAAATGCGGGATTTTCCAATTTTTTAAGTTTGTTCCTTGCATAACTCTCCTCCAAATTGAGCTAGAAAGTTGAAATTTGGTATGTACATTCAGTAGGGGCCTTAAATATGGCTCTTTTTTTTTCATTTTTTAGCTCCATTTTCTATGTCATATTGTCAATGAAAACGAGGCTATTACAGTCTATCCACCAAAGGCGGACGAGGGAGGGGAGGATATCAACACAATCCGTTTTAGGGCCCTAGTAGACCATTAAGACGATTTTTAGTCACGTTTACCCAGCTCGTTACCAATCAAAATCGCTCCAATTCGGTTAATCGGCTTAGTTTAGCGGCGGATTAGATATATATGAGTGGGGATGAACTTCGGTAAAAATTCAATTATGCCCCAATTTCGGGGATGGGATGCTGAGTGGTCAAAAATGCAAAAAGTGCCCCTTTTTAAGCCAATTGATGGAGAATCAAAAGTTGTATAACATACCCAAAAATCAATCTCCTAAGCCAATTAGGAGGAGAAATATGGTGGTTTTTCCCTTTTCTTGACCTTGAAAAAGGGCTGTTCCTTCCCTATCTTCCCACCAAATTGAGCTGGGATGTTGTTGGGGTCCTAGATGTGCCTTTTGGGGGTCTCGACTTTTCAGCCCCATGTCACTCCCTCATAGCCTCAAAAAAGTGGATTTTTGGTAGTTTTTCTCATTTTTCGAGTTCGTTCCTCGCATAACCCCTCTCTAAATTGGTTTAGGAACTTGAAATTACTTATGTACTGTCAGTAAGGACCACAGATGTGGCTTTTGGGGGTATTTTGAGTATTTTCATTCATATTTTTATTCCTGTACAAGAGGCCTACTGCAATTCATCGGAGGATATTGTGTGACAATCTCAAATCAACACTGCTACTAGTCTGTCCTACCTATATTTACAATAAAAATCCAAGATTGTATATTTTGGATATTTTATCGCGAGTATAAAATAAAAAGAGTAGACCGGAAGAAGAGTAAAACTATCTGAAATGTAAAAAAGTGAAGCAGTCAAGAAAAAAACCACGAAGTTTGCTTGGATCGACCTAGCAAGCCGTGAACTAACGTACATTTCCGTATACAAGATGGGAAAAATTCCATTTTCAATATGGTTTTCTAAATATATCACATGTGTCATGCGTTAAAAAAAGAAAAAAACTCGTATAAATTACACAGCCTTTAGAACATTTTATTTCGCGATTTATTTTGTTGTTTGAACATCGTTTTAAAATAAATACATATAATAAATACATACACGAATTCTACACATTTTTTTTTTTCTATCCGTAACATTCGCTTTAATATACGCGAACGATTCCACGTACTATTTTTTCTTTTTCAATCGAGGTTAATTTAATTACATAACTACATATAATACACATGTTTATATATCGTGTAAGTTACATTTAAAAAAAAATATATATAATAACCAAAAAAAAAAAAAAAACTTCAACGCGTTAAAAAAATGAAACTTTTTATTTAATACAAATTATATACACACTCACAAAAAAAAACTGTATTAAAACAGGTAACAGTAATCATTTTATAATATTTTTATTTTAATATTTTTCTCAATTTTTTTTTCTACACATGTAATTTGTACTAATTTTTATGTCAATGTAAAAAAAAAAAATCATAATAGTTATAAAATTACATAAAAATAGATATATATTTTTAAATCACAGTTATACATAATTGTCATTAAAGCTGAGGAAAAAAAAAACGAAATTTTTAAACAGGTATCCAAATGAAAGAGAGAAAAAAAAGAAGAAGAAAAACTACCCTATATACAATTAAGATTTGAAAAACAATAAAAAGATAAATAAAATAAATAATAAAACATAAAAACATGACTTTCTTTTCCAAATAAAAATACGCGTAAATGTAAAAAAAAAAAATTGCTTTTTTAAAAGTAAAACCATTCTGGTAGGTCTAGGTAGTGTACCTACTTTTTTGAGCAAACGATACCGAACTCGAAAATAATTTGTAAAAAATTTTTCACAATAAGTCTCATGTTGTTAAAAGCTCTTTAACATGCACACGTAAAAAAATGAAAGATATCTCAAAGACCAATTAATAAATTTTTTCCTCCTCAAAACAAAAAAAAGAAAAAAAAATTCCACGTATAAAAGAAAATGTAAAATTATTAAAATATCACTTCGTATGGATTATAAATTGTCTTAATTCTAAATTTAAACCGATAGCTTGTGTATAAAATTTAAAGAAAAAAAATCGATTTATTTTTCAACTCGATGAATAATCAATTTTTTTGGCATTTTGGATTGTGACTAGAAGGAAAGTTACGCTGCAGAGAAATTAGAGAATTTAAAATTCGTATATATCTTTGATAATGTAAAAAAAAAAAAAAGGAGAAAGCTCGATAATATTATTTCAATTTTATATATAAAATATGTGAAAAAAGATAACATGTCTTAGTACTGTTAGAAAATTTGCAGTCTTATTTATTGCTTGAAAAATTTTCCAGATTTATAAAATTGCGTTATAATTGACTCATTTTATCGTTTAGGCAATATAAGTGTACAATATAAAGAAGGCAGGCAAAAAACAAGTGGTAAATGATATAATTACCTTTTTAAAAAACTGGAGAAGGGAGTAGGGGGGAGGTATGGAGAGAAAAAGGAAAAAAAATCATAATACGAAACGGAACACATAAAATTATCCAGAAATGAAAACCATTCGTTTATTTATGAGAGAGAGAGAGAAAAAAAAGGCAACAACAACAACAACAACAATAACAACAATAAGAAAAATTTACCCTCAATCATATCGAAGGTGTAAAATTTGTAAATTAAAATAAACTAGAAAATTTAGACAATGGTATAGAAATGTATACAGGTTTTTTTTTTAAAATCATCTTTGAATATAGCGTGAGAGATTAGAGTAAGGTTGCACGTGTTGGCTCTGCCTACTTGATCTTTATAAATATTTGTTTTTTACGTCGAAGGCAGGACTGAAATAGATATCGACCATATTACTGATACGTTAGCTTATCATTGAGCTAACTATATAAGACCATTTTAAATGTACTATTTAGAGTAACGCCTCGTTTGGGCGTAGTTTTCATTCAGTTTATGTATGTAAATGAAAATATTTTGTTAAAAAGCTTGTTGCAAGTTTAATTTGAAGAAAAAAAAAATAAATTGTAGGTGGACTGGATACGTAGATGAGTTAATGACGAGTACGAAATTAATGCTACAGATTAATTACCCGTTGTACTGGAGGAGGAAAGACTCGAGTTGCGAAAAATTATCACCCATAGATAAAGATATTGGCGATGGCGTTTGTAAAAAAAAAACAAACATTACCTTTAATTTTACGTGCTTAAATCGAGTTCGTAATGAATTTCATCCGCGTTTAAGTAGACAGCCAGATACACACCTGAGTTGATCTTTTATAAATGGTATTTGTGGATGCCATTTTATTATCGTAACCTACATAGCTATTGAAGATGTTCAACGTGAAATCGAATTAAATGTCGATGCGATGGACTGAAGAGGCAACAAAAACCAACATATTGAAGCGAATTTAAAATTTAAAATGTATTTTTGAAGTACGTGAAATTGTAGCTGATTGATTTTTTGGTGATAAATTAATTAACGTAGATGAGGGATTTTATTTGGGGACTTTTTGCAGTAATCTAAGTAGATGGTGAAATCGAGGAGTGAAATCAATTCAGTTGAAAAAAGTGCCCCCCCCCCCTCCTCACAAAGAACGTGCGTTTCAAAATGCTGTTTTATGACGCACAAATGAAAATAATTTTTTTTAAGTAGGTGTATTCTGGCGTGTACCTAAAATTTTTAAAAATTTTCGGATATCATCAGCTTCACAGTTCCAATAAAACAAGTCGAACGGTTCGAATTGGAATTTTTCAAGCCACAAATGGAACATCTTTTAGAAGTAATGTGGAAAATTTTACTTGTGACTTTTGGCTAAATTTGTGTTAATTTTTAGTATGTTTTATGCATGTTTGATTTCAATTTTAAAGTTAAATTTAGATTCTGAAATTTTATTTGCAGCGGGAAGAAGGATTTTGTTGGAAATTTTGGTAGAATTTATATTTCGTTAGAAAGTAAACTAGGTTAATAATTTTAAAAACTATTCATTTTCAATTTTACGGTAAATCTTCAAAACCAGAAGTATCACAAAGGTTGAAATTGATGCATTTTTGGTGTTCATTTTTGTTTTGCAGATACTGACAAGTTTGTTAAAAATGTTACCAAAAATTCAAAGCAAGGAGTTGAAAATTATTCGTTTATGATATTCTTTTTCTTTTAAAAATTTTCAAGTTCAAATACTGTATCAAGTTTCTAGCTACTTCATAATCAATATTGTTAAATTTCGTCATTTTCAAGGACTTTTGTGCTATTTTTGTGTACCATGAGCAAGGTTGACCAGTTCTTCGGAGCCCCAGAAGTAACTTGATGGATTATTACAAAGACCAGCCGTTGAAATGTTAAGAAAAAAAATGGTGTGAACCGAACAGAAAAACTAAAATCAGTTCACTGTGGTTTCCAAAAAGAAATTCAAATCCAAATTGGGAGTTTTTCAAAGTTCAAATTATAATTTTCTGTTTTGGAAATGAATTTTCAATTTTTTCCCAGTTTTTAGTGGGCGGCAGTGTGAATTTTGAATGCAAATTCCAAATCGCGTTCAATATCCGAGGATCAAGAGCGGAGCCGGAGGATGGAGGGAAGAGGGCTTCCCTCCGGTTGTTTTTTTTCGCACCAGGAGCCGGAGGTACCTTTTAAAAAATTGTGTAGCCAAAGCCGGAGAAACCAGCACTCTTCCCTTCGGTTACCTAAATTTTGTTTTGAACGAGATTTTGAAAATATTAATCATAATAAGATGATAATGATGTTTCTGGGAGTGAAAGAATCTGCACTCCACTTATACGTAGAGAGTATTTTGGAATATTAAAACTTTTCGTTTTTTAGAACAGCGATCCATGGCGAAGCCGGAAGTGGGGGGGGGGGGTGTGATTTTTTCGGAATCGGAGCACGAGGCACCTGAACTGAAAATCTTGGAGCCGAAACCACTTTTTAAAAATTTTGGGAGTGGGAGCTGGAACCAGAATCTTGGTGCTAGAGCCGGAGGGGCCAGACCTCCTCCCTCCGGATTACAGTTCAATACAGACAACAATTTCCTTGTGAGCCAGTTTTCATTTTTTTTTTTGTGTGTGTGTGTGTGAGTTATTTCCTGATATGAAAACTTTTTTCACAGGCTAAATGGTTTCTGATATTTTCGTCAGCAACTGTACCCAATTTTTTTGTAATTTTTGTCGGTTTTCTTTTTCGTTGACCATACACCGAAATTATGGCCTATTATTTTCAGATTCTCTGATTCCATGTAGTTGGAAATTTTGCCCTTTTCGAGTGGATCCTTCTATTGTGTTTCTCATTTCTCAAATCAGCAAATGTGTCGATGACCATACCAAATATAATATTCAAAATTATGATAATTAAAATAAAGAAAAACAAACAATTAGCACGAATATGAACAATTTTCAGTGTGTCTGAGCTCCTTATTCAGCATAACCCTCCTCCCCCTGCAACGTATCTCACTGATAATGAAATTGGCGAAATAAAGGGAAAAGCACTGATTATAAAAATGAATTATGATATTGATGAGAAAAATGGAACACCTGAAGACGTGCAGTATTTTTGAAAAAAATTGCTAAAAAGTTGTTCAGTTGCCTTTTGAAAATAAGGTAAAAAGGGTTCTGGAAAGGGTAGTGATTTTTCAAAGAAACAAAATCTGTAAGACACCTCGCCTTGGCTTTACCCTTGAGCAAAAATGTCATCGATGAATTTGAAAGAAAGAAACTGCGAAAAACAAATTTCAAATCTTGTAAATTGAAAATGAAAAGGGAATAATAGGGACTAGTAATTTTTTAGACGCTGACATATCTTAGCGATGTTTCTATTCAAAAACATCATTATGAAGTATCAAAATTTTTGGCTTAAAATGGAAGGCAAATTCTGTAAGAACACATCAACTATGTAAGTTCATGTGGATAGGAGGAGATCTCTCCGCTTGGTTGTAGTACTTTTCTTTACTCCATGCGCAAAATAGTTGAGAAAATTATTCAGAAAGAAGGGGGAATAGTTATATATTTGATCTAGGGTGATAGAACGGTTCCCTTGACGATGTTTTCGACTTCTAAAACGTATCTACGTCCTTACGTAAGTACGTATCATTTGATTATTGCACATTATCAGACCAGTGAAAAGGGTTGAACGGGGGTCAAATGTGGGTTGATTCGTATCCTAATCAAGTTCAAAAATCGCATCGCATCGATCGTCATTCGACATGTAATAAAACTCGAATTCAAATCATATCCCTAATTACGAAAACGTTGGCAAAATTATTCTCGTATCAACGGTATCATCTTTATCATCTATCTACCAGTACACCCTTAAAACAGCCTAGACTAGCTACGTTGTATAATAACGCTGTCGACATACGAGCCACACAGAAGTACATTTCCCGTTCCAGAGGAAACATACCGATGGTACAGATATATCTCTGTGTCAATGGAGAGAGGAAACAGCATCGAAGGATAGGAAAAATAGAGAAGAACAAATGAGGGAGGGAGGGAGGGGAGGAGGGACACAACGAAAAACTCGCCCCGAAGGGGGTACAGAGATATAAAGTATGTTAATACGAAATCGAAATGGGCTACGGTGGTACAATTCGAATAGAATATAAGAATATAGAATAAAATACACCGCCAACTATTCAACGATTTAAAGGAATATTATTCCTTTAGCTCAACGATACACTCGTAAGGGAGAAACTAATAAAAATGATGTTGATTTTTCTCAGCGTACCTATATAAAATCACGTGATCACCGGTTTCAGTGTGTAATTCGAGTGGCAAATTTTTTCAACTGCTCACACGTAAACGGCTCCCTGATTATCATTTTCATCCAGATTGATACGAGATGGAAACGGTACGCCGCCGCCATCGTCGAAAAATCTCCGAAAGGTGAACTCGAAGAATCCGTGAAACGGACGATTTTCATCGGTGAGCTCGTCCGATTTGTCGGATTCGGGCGTCGTCGAATTACGCAGCTTGTCCGGATCGATGGGGTCGAAGTTGGACGTATCGGTGGAGTATTGTATTTTGGGCGTGTACGGTGGCGTAATTCGTCTGATGCCTTCTTTGAAATCGATGCCGGCGAAAAATGGATGCTTTTTAACTTCGTCGGCGTTTTTGCCGAGTCTTCGGTCCGAGCTCGTGCACAACTTCAAGATTAGATCGATACCGTCTCGGGAGACTTTTGGTTGCGGTGGTATCTTAAGCGTAGTTTCCCAATTGATCACCTGAAAGGAGAAATTGATTAGTGTTGGGTTGATTGGAATGAGGAGGAGGAGGGGCCATCTCGAGATATCTATGTATGATCTTACTTTATATTGCGTTTCGGCTGGAGAATTGGCTAAAAATGGCGGCGATCCTATTAACATTTCGTATAAAATAACGCCTACGCTCCACCAGTCGCAAAGCTGCGAGTATCCGGTTCGTAGCAGCACTTCTGGAGCGATGTAGTTTGGTGTGCCGACCAGCGAATGCGCCAAACAACGTTGATGTTGTTCGCGTTTACGTCGCCTTTCCAAAGGCTTCGTCGGGTAACATTTACATTCGGCACCGTTTATCCATTCTTCACTCGGTTCTAGCGAATCTTGACGATTGTGTTCGCCTGCAGCAGAAAAACAAAATATATTACAATAGAAATGTATTTGTAAGACTTGGAAGTGACGAGTACGAAGAGGCGGGTTAGATCGTGAAATGTGTAAATTTCCAGCTGATTGGGAACCGTTGAACCGGTTTTGAGCAATAAATGACTGAAAAATAGCACGCCTTTAGTGGTCTTAATGCTGCCTAAAATTTCATTACCAATTTCGATTATGGAAGGGAATATTTACAACAGATTTAGAACTTCTGAACCGGTTTCCAAATTTAGAGTAACAAGTGATGGTTATTTTGATACTCGGGAACCGTTGAACCGGTTTTGAGCAATAAATGACTGAAAAATAGCACGCCTTTCGTGGTCCTAATGCTGCCCAAAATTTCATTACCAATTTTGATTATGGAAGGAAATATTTACAACAGATTTAGAACTTCTGAACCGGTTTCCAAATTTAAAAGAGTAACAAGCGATGGTTATTTTGATACTCTAAACTGAAGTTTTAGAAATATTACCAGATTCAAAACCTAATTTGAAAATATTATAAAATCGATTGGGAACCACCGAACCGGTTTTCGCATTGCAATGATTAATGAATGCTTTCATGGTATGAACCCAAGATCGGAGAATACAGCTGAAAACGCCTACAGAGCGTGGTTTGAAGTTTGGAAATATTATTTTCGATAAACTGGGAACCACTGAACCGGTTTTCAAAATTCAAACAGAAACAAATTAACATATGATAAGACATAACCGGAGATCTGAGAGTATATTGTGAAACCATGTTCACAGTGTGGCTCAAATTTTGAATATGCCATTTTTTACCAATTGGGCACCACTGAACCGGTTTTCAAGCTCAAAACTTGACAAATGATTGATGTTTTGATGCCAAGAATCCCAGTTCCCAGAGTATAGTTAGAAACTTTCTTCACAGGGTAGTTAGAATACTTAAAATGTTATTCCTAATGGTATCCCCTAAACCGGTTTTTAAATTTAAAAAATGAAAAAAATTTTCACTATGCGGAACCAAGTGCCTAAAATCTAACAATATCGGTAACATGAATTTTCATTCAGAGCTCGTATTGAACTTCAAAGAATTTAATTCCAACCAATTGGAAACCACTAAACCAGTTTCAAAAATGACAGAAGAAATCCGTTGACTTTAAGAACTTTAAAAAAGCCATTATTTTTCAATTTTTTATTTCTGCATTTAGAAGTTTTTATGCAATTATTTATGACTATTTGGAAACCTTGGAACCGTTTTCTAAAATTAATTCGCAGAAACCAGTCTATTTCCAGCGTGAATTTTATATAATTTTTTCAATGTGATTCAGTATTTTCTGTATAGACTTGGTAATCCATAGAAGCTGAACACAATTTAGTATGAAAATTTTTAGGAAATCACCGAATCGTTTAATATTCATGACCCAAAATATACCTTTTTCTACTTTTCTAGGTTACTGCAAAGGTCTGCCAGGAGAATACTGAATTCAACTGCCCCCGCCCACAAAGCTGATCCGGAGCACTTATTTTATTTCTACATGTTCATTTTTGCCCTGCCAGGTCATTTGGAACGGGCCCTCATGATGAAATGTTGTTTTTTAAACATCTTAACTGCTTAGGATTTTTTCCAGGAGAGGGTGGGAGAGGAGGCTCTGTCGAAGAAGTCTGAACTTTCTGCGAATGCTCCAAGATCGGTTACAATAAAAATTCGAAAAATTGGTTCAAACAAATGATGTAGGGTGTTTTATTTTTCCCTGGAGTGATCATTGGGGACGGGAAAAAGGGGAGGGTCTCTGACAATAAAAGGCGTGATTTTCTTGAAGCGCAGATCGGTTACAATAAAAATTCGAAAAATTGGTTACAATAAACGTTGTAGGGTGTTTTATTTTTTCCTTAGGTGGTCACTCTGGATTGGGGGGAGGGGGGAGGAGCTCTGCCGAAATGGCCACGAATGATGTAGGGTTATATATTTTTTTTCACGGGGTGGTCATTTGGAGTGAGGGAGGCTACGGAGGGAAAAAGTGATATTAGCGAACTTCTCATGAACTGAATTAGTTACGCTAGTGCGAGGCAGACATAAGTTTCACCCGATCAAAAATCGAATGAATCATCTTTATTCTGAGGTTTTTATGGAGGCTGAATACAATTTTTACAGAAATTTCAATCGCCGACCCGGATAGGGCTTCTGAAGGGGAGCAAGAGGGTGGTTCAAAATTCGAACGTAGATGTCGCCGAGTAAAAGTGCGTGCGCAACTTACCATTATTTTGGTAATATTTTGAATTATGAGTCCATCTAAATCCGGTACACAGACCGAAATCGGTTAACTTGATATGGCCGTCTCTATCGATCAGTATATTATCCGGTTTAATGTCTCGATGAATGAAGCCCATTTTATGAACGCTCTCCACCGCACAGGTCAATTCTGCTAAGTAAAATCTGCGAAGTAAAAAGAAAAAGAACTCATTAAAATATCTGTAACTTGTTCCTCCTGGTTCAGGGCACATTGCAACCTTACCTTGCTAAATCTTCTTCGAAAATTCCAAATTTTATTAATAAGCTCATGAGATCACCACCGGGTATGTAATCCATCACGAAGTATAGATTATCTTTATCCTGAAATGAGAGATTAGTTGGCGAGTTATTAGTGAAATTTTTTTTTCCAAGCTGAGATTTGTAACTGATAAGAAATGAGCGAATTTTCAGACAGGGAAATTTATGCTTTTTCAAGCTAATTTTGTTTCTATTTGCATTAAACTTATGTGGTAATGTAGGTGAATAAGCGAGGGTTGTCACAGTAATCTTGATGGTTGGGAAGAGGAGTTGAAGTCAGAATTGTTGAAAGATCAATACGTACACGTTTTTGGAGAACATATCATAAATTCGACTGCCTTTCAACAATTATAACAACCTGCGAGGGAGGGATTTATAATAATCATTGGAAATTGAAATTTAACACCCTTTCTTGCCCCTCCCATCCAATCTCGACACCAAAATAGACCTTAGGAAATCGGTCTGAAAATTCCATTCGAAAATTGCTACATTTTTGCCGGAAGAATACATCAATGGTTAGGTATTTCTAGTGCCTTATGCTGGTTGGTGTTAATGACAAAAAATACGTAGAATAATGAATGGTAAATGGAGAAAAAAATATTACATCTCGCAGGTATACTTTTGATGTGATCCATCGATAAGTACAAAGAGCCTCTTCGAATGACTCACCTCTTGAAGACATCTATCGTTTCGAGGAAGAATATGGTAGACTGAGTGTGCGATAGAATTCACATACGTAGTTTTTTAGTCATCGCAGTCGTGTGGTTTCGTCATCGACATTGTCGAACGAACGAATATAAGAAAAACTCACGAATGTTTACAAAACAATAGGACGAAAAAGGGCTTTATATAAATAATATCGTCACCGATACTGGGATTGTGTTTCTTTTGCCCTCTGTTGTACGATGTATGTACCTATGTACATAATGTGCATATGGTACAATTATTAAAAGAAGAAAAAAGAAGAACCGTGATAATGAGAGCCGTATGACTGTAACACAAAACCCAACGTACCTGAAAAGAGTAGTACAGTTTGACAACCCATTCGTTGTCAGCTTCAGCCAATATGTCTCTTTCAGCCTTGACATGAGCGACTTGGTTTCTTTTGAGTACGTCGGCTTTACGTAGGGTCTTCATGGCGTACAAATGGTTGGTATCGATTTTACGTACAAGGGTGACCTCGCCGAAAGCGCCGACGCCTATCGGTTTGATTTTGGTAAACATGGATTTATCCATTTTGGCACGTTTCAGTCGAATGTAGTTGGACTCCTTTTGCGAGAGCATTTTACGCATCTGGCATTGCGCTTCGGCGCTCAGGCCAATTTTCGCCATCTCCGTTTCGAGCTGCATACGTCTGAACAGGCGTTGTTTGTGCGATTTCAGCACGTTCTCGATATGCTGTTCCATGAAGAACTTGAAGGCCTGCGGAGAGTAATTGCGCACTTTGCAGTCGCGTCGCTCTTCCTCTTTCTCTTTGGACATGTGTTTGCGCTCAGGTATCGGTGACTGGTGATCGATTTTGTACGGTTTCTTGTCGCCGCCGATGCCATTCTGCACGCAGTTGTTGGCGCCGGCCGCCGCCGATGACGACGACGACGTAGACGGTGGTAACGGAGGCGTTCGCGATTCGGCGGACGACGCGGAAGCCGGACTTTCGCTGCGCGATTCGGACGGCGAGAATTTACGTTGCAGCATCGGATGGACGGCGGACGTCGCTCTGGGAGCCATCAACTGATCCGTCGTCGTGTGGTGCTGTTGCTGGCAGATGCTGTTGGCCATCGGCGTATTGTTCGTGGTGGTACCGTTGTGGTTGGCGTTCGGGTGGTTATTAGCGGCACCGGGGCCGTTGCCGTTCATCAGCATGTTGTTGTTGAGCGCCTCGTCGGCCGACATGATCGCCGGATTGTAAGGTGGTAAGTTGATGGCACGCTGAAGCATGGTACTCGCGTAGCTAGGTGGTTCGGTGGTCGGTACGATGGGCGGAGGGGAGACGGCGGTAGTGACGATGGCGGCATTCGATAAGGAGGCTTGCTGCGGTGGCGGGCACGGACTCGAGGATATGGCCTTTTGGCACTGGGGCGATTGTTGTTGCTTCTGCTGTATGGACGAGGCGTACGACGGTGGAGGCGGTGGGGGCGGTTGTTGCTGTTGGGATTGCGCTTGGGCGGCGGCTGCGGCTGCGGCGGCGGCAGCTGCTGCGGCAACGTTGGCCGCCGCTACGACGGCCGCGCTGGCCGACGACGGTGCGGTTGGCGCGATGGCCGTTTGCAGTATGGGTTTCTGCACTTGGGTACTTTTGACCGACTGCATGATGATGGGCGGTTGCGTTTTGGCCTGGCGAGCGCTCCATCCTGGTAGCGGGGCCGGTCTGGTAACGGAGGATGCGGCCACCGCGGACACGGGTACCGCTACGGCAACGCCGGTCGCCGATCCGACCAGCGACGAAACGTTGGACGTCGGAGAAGGCGAGCCGGCCGACGCCGAGCCCGAGTAGATGCCGGACGACGGCGATTTGCGGTAATCGCCGCACGTGGTTTGCGACTGCGTCGGACTCTGGCGATTCTGTATGGAGACGGCGTACGAAGGAGGGGGAGGCGAGGCGACGCCGGTCGCCGATACGGTCGACGGACCGGTGCCGATCATCGGATAAGGCGGTGGCGGCGGTTCGATCATACCTCCGCCGCCGCCGCCGCCCGGAGGCGCATTCTGGTAAAGACTCAGAGCTTGTATTTGTTGACTGAGTTGCTGCTGCACTTGCGGACCATTCTGTATGATCATCGGTTGCTGGCGTCCGGATACCGGACTGTTGCCCCGCTGGTGGGCGGACGCAGGGCCGCACGAGCCGACTCCGGTCGGAGTGGGCGCCGGCGGTCGCGAAGGTACCACCGGTGCCGGCGACATGCGTTTCAGCATCTGCTGCATGTTGGACGGCACGTTTGGGTACGCGTGCGGAGGTGGGGGTGGAGGTGGAGTTGAGCTGTTGCGCGGTGGAGGAGGTGGGGGCGGTTCGGAGAAATTGTTGGGCGAGTATTGGCGCGACAGATGCGGATGTACCAGGATATCGTTCAGTTGACGAGGACTGTCTGACCGACTACTGCCTGCTCCGCTGTCCATGGTGGCGGCCGGACTGCCCCGGTGGACTCCGATTTCGCGTTCCAAGCTCGACTTGCGTTTGACTTTGGTTCCCAGCGAACATACGCCGCCTGTAAGCAAAACATGTCAAGGAGTGAATTTAAAAACTGATTGAAAGTACGTTGTAGTGGTTTTAAAAGCGATCACTATTCATGTAGTAGTGGAAAAAATGCCATATACCAGAACAGGCTTCCTCAAAAGTCCATTTAGGCCAGTTCCAGAGATTGCTGTAAGTTTGAAGCTATTCAAGACAATCAGAAATTTATGATGTGCTGAATTATGCATGAATTTTACTTTTTTGACATGGATATGTTTTTAGGATGGAGGGGTGTCAGTTTTTGTTTTTCCAGTGTTGCCAACCATAATCATTTTTGTGTAAAATTTCTCTAATAATTCCAAAGAATGGAATTTTATTTTAAAAAATACATTTCAGTGTTGAAAATGGGGATTTGGCATTAAAAATCCAGGGTTGGGAACATTGCTTCAGATTTGAATGATTTTTGGACTTTATATTAAAATGTTGTCACGGATATATCCAGTTCAATTAATTGAATTGAATACGTTTATCTGAATTTAAAAAATTATAATTCAATAAAAGTTGAAATGAAAATAATAAAAAAATTGAATATCAACACAAAATTAGTTGAAAATTGGAGAAAATAAACTGAAAAAACTAGCAATGAAGTATGAGTATGGGTGATTTTTGGACTTTATATTGAAATATTGACACAGATATGTCTTAAGAATACTTTTTGGACTTCATGTTGAAATGTTGACATGGATATGCCTTAAGGATGCTTTCTGGATTTGATGTTAAAATGTTAACATGGATATGTCTGAAGCATGCTTTTTGGACTTCTTGTTAAAATGTTAACATGGATATGTCTTAAGGGTGGGACAGTCTGATGGATGATTTTTGGACTTCGTGTTAAAATGTTGACATGGATATGTCTGAAACATGCTTTATGGACTACTTGCTAAAATGTTAACATAGATATGTCTTGAAGGTGGGACTGTTTCATGGATGATTTTTGGACTTCATATTAAAATCTTGACACAAAAAGTTGAAATGATAATAGTAAAATAACGAAAAAAGTTAAAAATTAAGAAGAACGAAAAAATAAAAAAATTAAGAACAAAAAAATAAAAAAAAGTCATAAAAATTAAAAAATTTGAAAAATCAAAAAATTGATGACTTTTGCAGTTTATGTTGAAATGTTATTTAAAAATTTTGAAAAATAGAAAATTAAAATGAAAACAATTAAAACTTGATTTTTGGTTTAAAATTTCTGATCAAAAACTCGTGATAAAAGATGATTAAAAATGGTTTTTGCATTGTATATTAATATATTGGCATGAATATGTTACATAATCAGGATCTAGAATCTTTCCCTTAAAGGAAAAGTGCCTAATTTTCTAAATCTGATTTCTTATCAAGCTGTTACTCTACACCTTTCAACTTCAATGTTTCTGGAGGGGAGAAGGGGTATCACATGCATATTTATCCTAGGTCCATTTTGATAGGGAGTGATGAAGAGGTGAAAAACGTGAAAAATTAAAACTTTGCTGCCACTCACTAGAAAATTAAAATATTTGCAAATTATCTAAAAATCAACTTCTTAGATCAATTAGAAGTACCTGCAATCGGTTTTTTTGACAATTTCAACTTGGAAATCCATTTCGTTGGAAAATCTCCCCTCCAAGTTGACTAAAATTGTTGAAATTCTATATGTATTTGGTTTAGATATCCAGACATTGTTTCATTAACACCCCCCCTTCCATAGCCAAAGCCTTAAAAACTGGCTTTTTATCAAATTGAGTTGCGCGAAGCTAAAATCTTGTACAGAAGATACTCAGACAATCGCTATTGGGGTTTCAACGAAATAACTGATTTTTCCGAAGCATGAGAATGTAATTTTTTCACAAGTTTTCTACGATATCTAAATTACTGATAAATCTTATTTGTTAAACATTCCAAATGATTATTTCGTCATTCAAGAGGAATTTTAATTACGAAACTTGGCATGTGGGGGATAGTTGAGTTATAAAATATTACTTGAAGATAGCAACAATCGGTATAATATCATTTGATTCTTTATAAGTAAACTGAGTCTATTGTAGTACATAGATAGTTTAATCATTATTGAACTCTCAGACTTTTTTCCTCTAACCACGGCGAGAGATAATCAAACATTTACATTTACTATGAAAAGGCATGCCTATAGCAAATAAGGAATATTAAAATAACCTGATGCACTAAAAGGTACGCGGTTCTATTCATACGATAATAAAATACGAATACGCCTTGTACAGCCAAAATTGAAAAATAAATAAAAGCTCTATTTTTCGACAATATATGTTGTATGTATCTATGATAAGTGTGATATCTCTGTTATCAGTAGAATTAGTTGAATACCAAAACGACTACGTTAATAAGAATATTCGTATACTGGCTGCCTGCGGTTTTAATGATATTTTTATCAAAAGAATTTGACAAAGTATGCGACGAACGACGAAAACGCCAAATCTCGAACAATTTTCATTAAGCATACGAGTACGTATACATTGAAAAGAAATTACAGGAGGGTATAGAAGGGAAAGAGAGCGATATGCTGCATATGTACGGGTATAGAAAGAAATGTACGTACATACATACATATGTATGTACAATGTATGTGTGAATGTGCGTACAATGTACGTAATATGCAGCTCAGTATACTTATGTATGTACAATGCATTATTCTTATTATATGTATTATTATTATTATTATTATTACGAATACCATCATAGCGTGTTTTAAACCGAGACGTGATCGTAATTAACCGCTTAATTACACCACATTAATGAATACTGACATCATTATACCGATTGTAGTCTACAAAATGACTCATCGTCGAGCGTGTAGGCGCGAGCGAGGAGGCAGACGGAGTACCCGGTGTCATTTTACAATCTATCATCAATCTTTATTTACACCATAAATGTAACTTATACGAGAAATGCCTTCGTCGTCGAATAACTGACATATACACACAAGCCAGCCAAAGAGTGCGAGAAAAGAAAAAAAAAAAGATTCGAAGTAGAAATAGTGAAGAGGAAAAAAAAAAAAAATGCGAAAACATCGGAGCGAATGTGCCAGCTGCTTTTACGATGAATCGACGATATTGTTTTGGCGAACTACACAACCCGTATGGAGAAAATAGACGTCATTTTATCGCTGAAAATGAGATATTTCTTTTGTTGTGCAAGAAGTTGATACAAAGTTGTGGTATGATGTACAGATTGTGTACGATATTTTACACGTATCAAAGACCGTATTATAAATATGTACGTAAACGTATACGTATGTACTTGTATTATTGCTTATGAAAAAGTTCTTTGTGTTGTTATGATTTATGTTTTCTTCTTTTTTTGGTCATTATGTCGAATAATTTGGAAATATTGAAAAAACAGCTACATAAGTTTTGCATCGTAAAAGTCATAATTGGTAGAAACTGTTTTTTATTATGAAAATCGTATTTCAGAAGTAAAATGATTTTCGGGCCTCGATTTTCTTATAATTACCTTCAATCTACTAGTTTTTGTTTCAATTACTTGTAATTACCACGCAAAATTTGTAAATACCGGTAATTATTTCGATATTCGGCGTAAAATTCGTGGTAATTATCTTATATTTTATGAAACACGACAGGAATTTAATTTCAACTTCCTAGCTGAATTTGGAGGGGAGTTATGTGAGGAACAAAATCAAAAAATTAAAAAAAACTACCAAAAAACCACATGTTTGGGGCTGTGAAGGGGTGAAATGGGGCTAAGAAGTTGGAACCCCCAAAAGGCACATCTACTGTACCAACTAAATGTACGTATCAAATTTCAACTTCCTACCTAAATTTGGTGGGAAGATCGAGGGGGGGGGAGTAACAGCCCTTTTTTAATGTCAAAAAGGAAAAAAAACATCTCTCCCCTCTTAATTGACTTGACAGGTTAATTTTTGGATATGTTGTACAACTTTTGATTCTCTATCAATTGGGTTTGAAAAGGACAATCTTTGAGTTTTTGATCCCTCAGCAACCCCTCCCCCAAATTGGAGCATAACTGAATATTGACCCAAGTTCATCTCCACTCATATATGTATAATCCTCCGCCAGACAGAACTGATTGACCGAATTGGAGCGATTTTGGTCGATATCGAGCAGAGTGAGTGATTTTAGTATTCAAAAAAAAATTATCATCTGACATGGCTAAAAATCGTCTTAATAATGTTCTAGAACCCCGAAACGGATTTTGTTGACACCCCCCCTCTCCCCCCTATCATCAGCCGTTGGTCAATAAACTGTAATAGAGTGGTTTTCATTGACAATATGTCATGGAAAATCAAGCTATTGTTACAGAAGATAATTACCAGTATTTACAGATGATCAACAATAATTGCAGATTGCTGGTAATCACACATAATTACAAATGTCGGTAATTACCCATAATTACACATTGTAACAGGTAATTACCAGCAATTACATGTCATTGAATGCAACAGTAATTACTCGTAATTACATGTTACTACGAGTAATTACCAGCAAATACGCGTTATTGCAGTCAATGTTAATTACTTGTAATTACATGTTAAAACTAGTAATTACCAGCAAATACACATGATTGCAGTCAGTGGTAATTACCCATAATTACATGTCGATACAGGTAATCGCAATTGCTCTTATGTACATATTATTTCCTGTGATTATCAGTAAATGCGCAGTATTGTTGGTAATAATAATAACTGGTAAGTACGCGTTATTACGGAAAATTACCAACAATTACACGTCATTATGCGCAATTATCAGTAATTACACGTTATTACGCGTAATTATCAGTAATTACACGTTATTAGAGTAATTATCCGTAATTACATGTTATTACGCGTAATTATCCGTAATTACATGTTATTACGCGTAATTATCAGTAATTACACGTTATTACTGGTAATCACTGCAAATTACCGTAATTAGCCGAATAATCGATTATTTTTGTTTGAAATTCACTTTCAGCGATAATGACTTTGTTATACTATCGAATTTAATTACATTTCAATTCCGCAATTCCGCTACAGATATTACTTGTAAATTAGTTTGACTAAACATGTAATACTTGTCTTTTTTTTTTTTTTTTTCAGAAAACAAATTTTGATAACTCACCAGCGCCTGATGATTTTCCTAGACCGTTACACATCTCCACAGGTGACGGTTGCTGTTTCAGATAACTAACCGCTGATTCGTATGTACCATTGGACTGTTTCAATGCTCTCAACGCTGATTCCTGCGAAACAAAACGAATAATTAGTCTGATAAGGTAAGAACACATACAAGAACGCACACTTATAATAATCTATGTGGGTGTGGTGGCCGAACTCCGACCACATTGTACTATTCTGATCATATTGATCCGGTCTTAGGTGCGTGGTGCTATTGTCGTATGGACGAAAATTCCCTGAAAAATCGACCTTATTTCGGACATTGTATCCGATACGAAGAACTGCTTTACTTCAGCAGTATGTACATTCTTGACACGATGACCTTTTGATAATTATTTGTCATTTGGGTGCTTTTCGATGCTCGCTATGTGATAGTTGGTAACGACTTTGAACGTCATCGTTGTATGCAAATTTTTCGACAATTATTCATCGTGAAATATTTGCATTTATCGATAGGTAACTTACGAGAACGACGGTAAAGTGCTCGAATCATATGACATCGTTATCATCATTGTCTGCCTAGTCTCGGATGCGACAGGTCGGCTCGTGTTGCCCGTCGCCGCGAGGTAATTTGAAATTTTTTCGTCGCACCGTGTGTGAGTTGACTCGAGCACGTAACTAAAATTCCCACCTTAGTTTAAGACAGCTCGATGGCCACAATGAGTAAGAGAGGGCATTGCAGTCGACGACACGACTCGGCATGTGCACTGTTTATTATGGTAATTGCGGCGTCGCGTCGCGAAAGAGAAAATCTGATACAAGGTCAAGTTGCGCTCTTTGTCTTGGGTCTTTTTATGTTTTGTTTTGTTTTTTGATTTGTTACGTAAATGTAGGAACCGTTCGATTTTCGAGTTGGAAAGTTTGAAAAAAAAAACATTGCATGTTATGTGGTGGGCTATTTTGGGCTTTTTAGATTTTTTATTCAATTTTTTGGGATACTGGCTTTTTTTTTGCTTTTTTACTTTTTATTTATAATGGGCGTGTGTAATTTCCAAGACTATTACGCCCAGTGGAGAGGGGATCTAAATCTGATTTGTTGACTCGAGTTCTTTTATTAGACAGAGGATTTTGGAGAGATTTGAGATGGTTCATCAGGAATGGTTTCAGAGTTTTTTGGTATATTTTGTTTTAATCGTATTATTTTTATATGGTAAATATTTACAAATTTGGTCTCGCTAACATTTTGAAATTTTAAATCGATAGAGATCATCAATTTTTGCTACGGCGGTTGTGCTATGTGCATAGTTTTTCGAGAGAGCCAAGCTCCTATAAAATTTCGATTTTTCTACCATATCTCCTTTGGAATTGTTTTTACATCGAAAACACCTCGATACGTTTTTGTTCTGTTGTAAATTTCCTACAATTTTTATTATTAACATTTTTTCATACCACTCATAGGTAGGGAGGTAGGGGGAGGGATTCAAAAATTCTACGCGAAACTCGTACTTTCTAGTGAAACTAGCTTTGATCTCAAATTTTACGCAAAATGGCTCAAAATTTTGCATTTGATGCGAAACGTTTCCACCATTCTTGATCATTTAACACCACCACCCCTCCCCCGCCAACCATTCTGCACTCATTATGGTATGTAAGTTGAAAATCTGTTTTATTTTTGTAACCTTCTCTGACGTATAGCCGGTTAAGTATGGGGTTTTGGCCTTGGAAACCGATTTTGACCGTTCCTGCCCTAAAAGGTTCCCCTAATCTGGCAATTAAGTTTGACATCATTTTTGGACCCCTAGCTCAAGTATTTAAGGGGGGGAGGGGCCAAAATGTGTATTTTTATTCATAATTTTTTCATTTTTCGCCAAATGCAGATAAAAATGTCGTGTTT
>FIZR01014630.1:0-10250 GCA_900060175.1 Ferrisia virgata | reverse complement strand
TATATTATAATCAATAAAAAAATATGTTCTACAATCTACGTATAGATATTTTTATTTTCATCATAGCATTAAAATTTTTTTTTAAAGGGGGCGACAAAATTTTGAATTCCCCAGGGCGGCGATTTCCACACTACACTACTGATAAGAGTTTTCCACCCCTGCTTTAGATTGCTTTAAAATTTATTGCTCTCTGTGCTGGTACAACTGACAACTCTCAGTACATCACTGGCCCCGAGGATCCTCTTATACTAATGAAGGTTAGCATAGGATACTGCAGTGAAAATGAAAAAAAATTCAATTTTGATTAAATTATGACGAAATTGTTAATTTGGACCAGTGTTATACAAAACTGAAATGAAAAATTGAAAAAGAAAGTACTGAAAGAGGTACAGAAAGTGAAATACAAAAAATTTTAACAGCATTGGAGTTACAGTCAAATTTTACAAGCTAGAATGTTTTTTTCAAAAACATTAATTTCAAGTATTGATCATTCTGGATAATCGCAAAAAATATTATTGTAAAATAATTTTAGTGTTTTAAAAATAAAAAAATCTTTAAAATTTCTATGCTTTTACAGCCGTCCCACTCTCGAAAGAAAATTTATATTCATCCAACAATATTAGAAATAAAGCTGAGATTCAATCATTATGAATCAAAAAATAGGTACTAATTTTAAATTGAGCATAATTCGAAAATGAACTAAAAACAATCTTCATTATTATTTTTAGGCTAAATAAATTAACCTAAAATTATTCCAAACAAAATAAATTTTTTTTTAGAGAAAAAAAATTTTCATGTTCACAAATGCCATAAGTATGAAAATCATAAGTTCAAAGTTTATAGCTGTTGAATTGACCGGGAGTAGTGGCGTGCTCTTGTAAACCAGCTACTTGGTGGTCGGGTAACGAGGATGATTTGAGGCGAGGATCACTAGTGGCTGGATGCTCACGTTGACTGGGTGTCCGCGCTAAGTCTGTCGTCAATATGGAAGTCTCGAGGGAACTTGAGGCATCCAGGTTGGTTAACGAGGGATGTACCGGGCCAGGGGGGAAACCCAGCAGCCAAAAGTCCCCGCGGCGGGCAGTAGCGGGATAGCATCTGGGAGTAAGCGCCAGTCGTTAGCCTTGTCAATACAGTCAGACCGTTATCCTTTTTACCATTACTTTACGTGTACACACGTTGATTACACGTAGCTATAACAACTGGTATGTTAGCTACGTAGCTATGTAGGTAGTTGTTCATTGTGGGTACAAATTTCATACTATAGAGTGAGTTACCTGTTTTGTTGCTGTACTCGTAAGAGTGCACCGAGCGCCGTGTACTCTTTTTGTTCTTGGATAAAATTAAGTAATCGTGGAGGACTGAAAATTATCTGTTTTTGTTTCAATTTTCGTCGGAAAAAATTTTTTTTCTCTCTAATTTTCATCATTTGCTTGGTGAATTCAGGATTCGCTTTCAACTGACTCGATTTTTGCGTTTTCCTTCATCAGATTTTGGAGTCATTTTTCTAGTAATATCATTTCAGCTAAAAAAATATTACCCATTAACTATCCACTAGAGAACTGTCAATGTCAAATATGTCTTCCTCAAAAACAAGTATTACTTCGAACCACAGGTACCTCAACTCAGCACTTATCATACTATACTGAAAGACCTTTGAAAATCCCGACCCAAATATGTATTAATCGTTTATGTCCTTTATTATCTTTTTCCACGAAAGGTTATCTGTCGCTTTCTTTGTTACTCAACAACTCTTCATGTGAATTACTTGTCATAAAATTTTTAACGTAGATACATATTTGAGCAAGTGGAAAAATTTCCTTGATTAAGCTTTCGTGGAATTTATTTTTTTTTAAATGTCAATTTCCGAATTTATCTGCGTGTAATCTGTCATTAGAACAGGGTCTTGGTGTTTGTTTTTTTTCAGAAGAGAGTTTCGAAATTTGAAGTATTACGATTAGTTTGAATCGCGTGAATCGAATTTCAAAAATCAAATTACTCAGTTTACCCAATTTAAATTCATTAGGTATCATTTTAAATTTCAAAAATCTACCGAAAAAAACAAACATCAATAAGGTTTTCTCATTACAGGACACATGGCTGAGACTAAGGAGTATGCATCTTGAACAGGATTACCAAATTTTAGCTTTATTCTTGCTCCGCCATGACACTTTTTTGAAGACGAGTACTTTGCAAAAATCAGCATGTAACTGCGAAAGAAGTCGATTCACATAGAAGATAGGATATTTAATTTTGCAGGCTACTGTTATGCGTTTGTGGTTTGTACCTAAAAATAAGATCTTTAGAAAAAAATGAGACGCAAAATACATGAACGATTGTGTATTGATAGATGCCTATAAATATGTTCACCTTATGAAGTAAAATCAAGTAGGAAAGGTAGATATCGCGAAAAATAAGTAGGTAGAAAAAAATCAACAACTTTATCTACTCTTTAGCTTTACACATAGCAAGTTCAATGTGAAAAAACAAGATTACGTGACCATGGGGAGTGTAAAATTCACAAAATATTTTTTTCAAAGTGTATATGAGCTGTAAACTTGAAGAGAAAACATTCTTTAGGTATAGTTAGTTTATATGTTGAAAATGTAAACAGAAATTTCACTACTTTAAAAAAAAAATACGTAAACCTACTTAATATACAATGGAGACACCCCCGAGTATCCCATTATGGTTTTCGAAACGTTTTCTAGTCTCATTCGTGTTATTCTTATGTTTCGTAAATTTCCAAATCCTGCGTAACAATGTTAACATCACTGTCGTTGAGATGACATCGAATAAAACTATAACCCGAGGGAATCTCACTATCACCGAAGTAAGTGTAAATTAACCTAATTATTATAAAACTTCTTCAAAATTTAGCTGTAATACCTTCTAACACGAGTACTATCTTTTTATTAATGCCGTGTAGCCAGCGGAATTCGATTGGGACTCGATTACTATTGGATTGGTGTTGAGTATTCTTGCATACGGAGGTCTACTTTCATTCTTAGGAGGATTTCTGGTTGATTGGCTCGGTGGTGCTATGACTACCTCGTTATGTCTATTCATGGGGGGTCTAACAACCATTCTCCACCCTATCGCTTTGCGCGTAGATTTTCGTCTATTTTTGGCCTGTCGTTTTGTTAGCGGAATTTTTGAGGTAGGTAATAATAGCCTACGTGTTTTTACTTCGTGATCATACTAAATTTTGTTTCATTTTAAATGAGCAATATTCATGTAATTATGTTCAATAGTCACTTTTTTATGTGAGCGTTATCGATATATTCGTACGATGGTTTCCAAAAAATGAAAGGTCCGCGCTCATATCTTTTAGTTTCAATGGAACCAATGTGGGTGTTGCAGTTGTATATCCATTATGCGGATACTTAGCATATACTTGGGGTTGGCAAGTGGCTTTTTATGTCACAGGTATCATTTATTGGCCCTTGTGCCTATTATTATTATAAGTACATTAGCTGTAGTTCATATCCATAACTTGAGACATCTTGATATATCCTGAAATTTGAGGAATGGGGCACTGAAGGACTAAATTCATACAAATTGTTCGTTTTTGAGTCAATTGTTATAAAATCGAAAGTTGCATAACATATTCAAAAACCTGCCTCCTATGTCAATTAAGAGAGGGTGTGGGGGTTCCTCTTTCTGACCCCTTGCCTGCAAACTCTACTAAAAAGTTGAAACTTGGTAGGCAGGCTGAGATCTACCCTTCAGGGGGTTTAGAATTTTCAGCCTCATCATATTCCTTCACAGCACTAAAAAGTTGCTTTTTGTGCCAAGGCCCCCACTGAATGTACATGCCAAATTTCAACTTTCTAACTAAATTTGGAGGAGCGTTACACAAGGAGCAAGCTCAAAAAATAAGAAAAAACGACCAAAAAACCACATTTTTGAATGCTGTAAGGAGGTGCAATGGGTTTGTATAGTCGACCCCCCCCCCCCCCCAAGGCTCATCTAGGGTCTCTAGTAAATGTACATGTCAAATATGAACCCCTCCGCTTCAGTTTGATTAACCCAGTTTATCTTTCCTCCTAATTGATGTATTAGGCTGATTATTTATGTGTTATATAACTTTTAATTCTCTATCAAATGATTTGAAAATGAACAATTTTTACAATGTTAACCCCTCAGCGGCCCCTCCTCGGAATTTGTGCCTAACTGAATTTTGATCCAAGGTTTAGCCCCACTCAACAATATCAAATTCACCGCCAATCTAAGCTTTCTATCTAAAATTAACAGATTTTGGTGCGTATCAAGTCCAAATTTCATCTGTAATGTTTTCTAACATTCAGAATTTTGAAAAGTTGCTTAGCACTTTTTTTTATAACACTCAACTTTTTCGTCAAACATAATCCAACAGTTGACTGCTGAGATTTGCCAGCACTTGATCATTAGGAGATGGTGTTTAACAGTGGACTGTCAAGAATTGACTAAATACGTTGACCATTAACATCTGCGGGTACTAACAAGATGTAGACTGTCAACTCTTGATGGTTCAGATCCATCCATACTTGACCATCAGTAGATAAAAATCAACTATGGACTGCCAAAGAGTTGACTGTCAACAGTGGACCATCAAGATCCGAACTGTCTACAGTCGACCATCAATATCTAGACTACCAGCATTTTGAATGTCAATTCAAATGTTAAGAAAAAAATGCTAAGCAAATTTCCAGAATTCTTTATCATCACTTCCTAGTTCCAGCACAAGTCCAAATTTCATGTGAAGTGACATGACTTTGAAAAAATTCGCGATTTCTTTTTTAACATTAGGAATTTTGACAATTGATCAACCTTTTTATCATAACATTTAACTGTTTTGTCGAACATAATCCAACTGTTGACTGTTCAGATGTTAACAGCGCAGAACAGTTGACTATCAGTGCGACAGCCATCAACATTCAGGTCATCAAAATCTGAACAATCCGAATTTTGACTGTCCAGATTTTGTTCTTCGACTGTTAACAGGTCAACTGTTGATGGCCAGGGTCAACCATTGCCATGTCAACTGTAGAATGCGCTAATAAACATCTTTCGATGTTAATAAATATCTAACATGACCAAAAATGGTCTTCCAAGATTCCAAAAACCGATTCCTTTGATACCTCTCCTTCTAACTGGGCGACAGTCTGTACATGGCCGGGTTTTCTTGACTATGTGACAGAAAATCAGAGTAGTGACATATTTCAATACGTGAAGAGAATAGTGTCTACAAAATGATTTTATTCTGATTGTTTTGACCCATTTGTGAAAGACTTTGACTAGTTGGTGACATATCTGATGCAATGATGACATAATTATTTTACTTTGAGCTTGATGATCATCCACTTCTGATGCTAAAATGACTTGTTTTTGATATCTTAGGTAAAATCAATTTCAGAAAGTGTAAAAGTGTTAAATTTTGATTCGTTGAAATTTTGTGGTCAAATCAAAGAGTACTGCACAAATTTGGGCAGAACACATTAAATAATGATGGTATGCCTCCGCTGTGTTGTTCTATCTCCGAGTGGATGTAAAATCAGCTTAGGTTGATTTAGGTAGATTTAATTGTTATAATTGTATTGCTACAGGTAGTGATTATTTCTTCGGTTTGACTTCTTTTTTAGGTTGTATGTCTGTATTTACCTCGTGTCTGTGTTTGATTGTTGTGAAAAATAGTCCTTCGCAAGATAAATTCATTTCCAAAAATGAACTCAACTACATACTCAAAGAAACTGAATTCACATCTAGCGTCGAAGTGAGTGCAAGTTTTATTTTATTCTAAATTATTATTATCATTTTCGTTAGTTATTTATTATATGAAATTACATCATCCAGATAAATATGCACAAGTCGATTACCTAATCATTTTTAAAATCATAGATTAATCATCCATACAGAAGCATTCTTACATCTGGGCCAGTGTGGGCCTTATGTATGGTTCTATTCAGCTATATGTGGTTGTCCACTGTTCTAGGATCATGTCTACCATTATACATCAAGGGTAAGCACATCCAGAGTCAAACTTAGTGTGGGTTCGTTAGGTTAGGTATCTACTCATCTGCAAATACAAGCTAATATTGATGAAATAATATGTTTCAGATTTAACTCAAAAAAATACCAACGAAATAGGATTAATAACTTCGATTCCAAACATTGTTTTCATCATTACGTTTCCTATTGCTGGCACTGTAATGAACTATTGGAATAATCACAGCAATGTTACACTTACTCGAGTAAGCTTTGAACCTTCTTTAATACCTTTTTAAAATAGGCAATACGTCCATTCTTGAAATGTGCCCTTGTAGGTACCTCATACTTAATTGTATGATAAACAAAACTAGTTCTACCTGCATATTTGTGGGAACAACACTGATTTCCATGAACCATATTCATCTTAATTTTCATATTTGTTCGTAGATTCATAAAATAATGATTATTTTTGCCTGCATTTCTTCGGCCGCCATTCTTGTAGGCATGACAATGTTCACGGATTTCAGCTTGATATTAATTTCAATCGTTGCTATTCAAATTACGACGCCATTCATGCCATTGATTGTAGAGTAAGTTGGCATATACGTACAAAAAGTACCGACATTTAATATGTCACTAATATCACCTGTTCGTTAATTTTCAATTTCTTATTGAGTTCTTAATTTACAGAATTATTCCAGGCCTGTTAAATGCTGATAGCAGCAGTGTTATTTACAGCTTGGTATCAGTTTTTTTCTCTCTCAGTGCCCTAATGTCGCAAAATAGTACGAGTTTCATAGTCAAAGATCATGTCAGTTGATAATCCATTATCTTGTCTTACCTTTAATACATGTATGATTTGACTGGAAAATTATTCGTTTGCTTTTAGGACACCCAGGAATGGAACAATTGTTTCTATATGACTTCGAGTATCTTACTTGTAGCTGCAGTCATTAATACTATATTTGGATCTAGTGAAAAACAACCTTGGTCCCTGCCACCAATTAGTAAAAATGATCGCAAACAATCCGTGATAAATATCCAGTTCAGCAACGATGTTCGCAAAATGTCAGCTAGAAGTATAAGTCTACAAGTACGCAGGGTATCAATCAATAATTCCGAACTTCAAAACAGAGTCCGTAGAATGTCCATGAAGAGCACTGATCTTCCTGTTTGGCATCGTAAACAATCCACTGGCAGTATAGATTTACGAAAGAAGGAGCGTAAATTTTCATTGGAGCCTTCTTTGTTTACTAAATACGAACGCAGATCGTCCATTATACTAGAAGAATGTCAGAATGAAGAAGATGAAAGCCCGAGTCCGAGTGCATTGTCTCATAGTGAAACTGATCACAATCAGCAATCTAGTCATTCGAAACTTCCAGCCGATAGGGAAAAATGTTCTCATCCTGGTCGTAGGCAACCACTCCAATTTATGGAGCAATCTGTAATTGAAGAACGAGGGTCATCCAGTGAGGATAATTCGGAAAGTCCTTGTGGCCGCAGATCTTCCTTTAATTTTCCAGCACACTCGAAGGTAGAATGTACTTTAAGCGATGGAGCACAATCAGTGACCCATAGTATATTGGAATATCCTCAAGATCAACGAGAGCCATCTTTGGAAAAATGTGACAATCCTGACGAGTGATTGCGGTTAGGAATTTAGAACGCTTCGAAGGATAATCAGGATAAGTAATTTCATCATACGGTTAATCGTGAATTAAATCGTCGACAACTATTGAAAATACTCTGATGATGATAACAGAATGAAGGCATTGTATGGATCAGCAATTCGGAATTTTCTCATAAAACATTGTGAACGTTGCTTACGTATACTACCGCTCATAAGTCTGAATAGGTACCCCTGAAATGAAATCAAAATCCACGTTTTTTTCAACTCGCAATTATTGTATCATAAAAAGTTCAAATCTTACACTTATACATTTTTAGAGAGCTCGGAGTGATTGTGAAAAAAGACGTCATAAAAAGAGCCGTATTGCCAATTGAGAACTGTCATTTTTGTTTCGTGAAGTTTTTTCCGTGATTTTTGGGTATTTTTGGCAGTGGTCTTTCTTTGTTTTTTGAAATGGCATTCGTTTTTCAGCATTTTTAGTGATTTAGCAAAGGTCTTTGCGCATCACTATAAAGTGAAATTTTAATTTTGTGCTCGAATAAAAGTAAATGACGTGATATGCTCAGAAAAAAAAGTCTACTTTCACGTGATATACTTGGTTTTTCCCGAAATTGACTTTCAAATTCGCTATACGTAAAAACGCAAACAAAAACGTGACCAAACTCGAAAATTTTTTCAAAAAAAATTTTCAAAACTCTGCCATTTGAGTGAAAACAAAGCAAATTTCAAACTCTTTGATTCTATTTGTAGTCAAGGATTTGAAAATTATGTGGTAAAGTTTGTTTCAATTTGCTTTTTCGAAACTGATTTCAGCTATGCTCAAAAGTAGACACCTATCACAAACTAAGCAAAATTGACTCTGTAATTAAAAATTTATGAATATCACTTATACGCTAATTTTGGGTCACAAAACTTGAATCTTTCATCAGTTTTGACCCAACTCAATTTTTTGGCACAAAACTCTTGATTGCAAGTTTAAATCATCAACTGAAACTTATGAGCGGTAGTGTGTGTGGTTTTGCGTACTTATAATTCGGTATACCTTCTTATACCCAAAGTTCTAAACCTATCAATCTACAATCTGACAGTTTGCTTCCCTCAATAATAACTGGAATATGTTACCCACTGAAGGCAATAGATGACTGATTTTCAAACAGCGTTACCTACGTTTAAAAAAAATGAACACCTTACCATTTACTGTTTTATTTGGTAAATGACTGGTCTACAATCATTTTTAAATTTTATTTATTACATCGAGGAAATAAAATATAAATGAAGTCAACAAATAGATAATACATTATTACATTGTGAAAATTGATTAAGTTTCTTGACTAGATACCAGTTTCTGATTCGCAGATTTCCATTTCAATCACATCTTCATCACTATCTTTCAACTCATTTTCAAAATTCGATAACGAATGGAAATTCTTTGAAATGTTTTGCAGTGTAAATGAACCATAAAAAATTAAAAAGTAACGAAAGGGAGTCGAATAAAATAATTAGTATATATATTCCAGAAGTGTCGCCAGGATTGAGAATAACGGAAGTACAGAAGAGACCATACGTTTAACCTAGTTTTTTTAGTACATCTTTTTAGAAAAAGTATAGTGGTTCAAAATCTCTTGGATAATAGGATATCAAAGCTTTTTTGTAATATGTGTGAAAATGAAGGAAAAAAGCACGGCACATGCTCGAGTAATACAACATCTGGTCAGGAAGAGTTTGGAAATCATTTTAGCAAAACTAGGCTCACTGTCTTTAGCCCCATTGCAACCAGTCACAGCCCCTTAACAATAGTTTTCATGTAGTTTTCATTATTTTTAGAATTTTTTCCGCATGGGTCTCCTGTTCAAATTGAAGCAGAAAATTGACATTCGGAATTGTACTGTAACAGGGTTCTCAGATGTGTTTTTGAGGGTTTTAACCAAATTATTTACACAGATATCAACAATCCAGTGATTGAGAAAAATCATTGCAGAGAGTTACTTTTTTTTATTGTGGGGATGATTATTTTTAGCCTGATTTTCCATGTCATATTGTCCATGAATGCTAATGTTCCATAAGAATATTGAAGATACCTTTGCTAACGATGAACATATCCGCTCGTTTAATTTTACCTCTTTTGAAACAATTATTAAGAATAGTACCTTTTTGTTTTTCATTTCGATACATAAATGCCGTATCAAAGAGTCTGTATCCCAGACCAATACTGAATTCTAAAGTATTTTCCAATTTGAAATGCTGTAATGTGAATAAGTAGGTATTTTAGTAAGCTAGTAAAGTAGCTACATTTGTAGAAAAATTCAAAAAATGCTTACTCGAAAAGTTCCCAATCCAATGGGTGGGATTACTTGACCATTATTTAACGTTAAATTTTTTGATATTATTTCAAAGTGTAGTATAGAGAGAAGCGAACGAAACAAAACCTCGGATGAAAACTAGTATTATCTCAAGTGGTGAAATAAAAACCACTTTTATCTTGTAGTATAGAGAGTTACGAATATATTTTTAGGAGTTACGTTATAGTTCATGTGAAGTTAATTTTGTTCAGACATGTAAATAAAACTCAGTTCGATTTAATTCAGATTTAAGTTTTATTTCGCGAGTTAATAGTTTCGAAATGTCCGGCTAAAAAAGAAAGGCCAAA
>FIZR01014624.1:0-13295 GCA_900060175.1 Ferrisia virgata | reverse complement strand
TTTTGTAGAGAATTCAATTTCCTACAAGTATATGAGATGAAATATTTTTTTTCGTATAGTAGACACCAAGATATATAACAATAAAAAAAAATAGAAATCTGAAAGGCGGAGGACGTGCCTATTAAAATTTAGTGCTCATACGTGGAGAGAATTTTTTTGAGGTGTCTACCAACCAGTTTTTCAGGGTACCAAGTGAAAAAAAAAACAATCGTTTTTTTGACCCACCTTAATATATATATATATATGTTTTTTTTTATGTACTCTTGATGAGTAGTTAAATAAAAGCATACCACTAGAAGTTTGTTTACGTTTTAATCGAAAACTTATTAACACTCGCAGACAATTGTCCGTTAATCATAACACTTTTAAGACCACTTCGATTCGATTTAAATTCAATTAAAATTAATCGATTTTTTTCACACGTTTTGAAATAAACTTTGAGTTTCGTAGCACTTTCATGGAATATCATTACGTCAAATTAGTTTCGATTTGAAGAGTGCAATGGTCAATAAGAACTTATAGCGCGTTTAAATACTCAAGTATACGTATTTACCTTTACTTTTTTATTTTTTTATTTTCCACGTATCGTGTCATCGAGTTCGAAATGATGGAAAAAGAGAAGGCATTGTCATCGCAAGGATATAGATATACGACTATTGCGTACACAGTACACACAGATAAATATACTCAGGATTATAGGGCGATAGGTAATGGGTATACAGCATGAATAAATTTTCTAGCCGTAGCATAAACCACATAGTAAAAAGAAAAAAAACGTGTCACCTTATATAATATCTATAGCAGAACAGTACGCGAGAAATAGAACGAAAAACTTGACATAAATTTCAACTCGACACGACGAATATAACGCTAATAAATTTTTCGAAATATGTAACATTCGTAGCCCAAGTAAGTAGAAGTAAACGTATCATATACTACGTAGCTAGCTTAGGTAGGCACATATGTAGATACCTACTTTGTGTTTTACACTTCTCTAGATATATCTGTATATGGCACACAATACGATAATAAATATTGTAATATACAAAACTGCGATTTTCCTCTCCCCCCCTTCCCAATCTGAACATCCCGAAGACCGAGAGCATAACGCCGGAGTGATCTGATAAAAAAATTTCTCACTACGTCGGCTCTCAAATAAAATCTACCTTATCTGCGAATTGAAATGGTGTAATTTTTTTTCCTTATTGAAGATGTTGTTTTTTTTTTTCTTCTTCTTCTTCTTCTTTCCCAACATACACGACGCGGCGCAATTTCTCTTCCAAACGGCCAAAATCTAATTACGCGTAAAAAAAACTTTTTAATTTAGTTGAAATTCGAGATATAAAAAGGAATTTGCCAAGATTCGCAGAAAGTAGATACGCGATTTTTTCCATGGCCTTTTTTTTTTTTTTTTTCTTCACGGTTTGTTTATTTTTGCTGATGTACCTATACTCGTCGTCTTGTATAGAGTATAGTATACTTGTACTCGTCGTATATAAAGTATACAGGCCGGGCTGGGCCGGAGGAGATCCGGATCCGCATCCACCCTGCTCAACTCCTCTTTCAAGTGTTTTGCTGCTATTTGAAAACCAGCCTGCGCTTGCCTTGGAAATGTATTATTAAATTTCGCTCATTCGAGAAGGTTTACTTTTCACAGATAACGTTTAAATGGAATTTTTTTTTCTTATTTTATTTATTTTTTTTTTTTTACGCCGAATTTCGTCGACCAAAGCGAGGCAGCAAGCTGGAGCACAGTGGTGCCGCGTAAAGAGATTCAATATATCTATTGGATAAGAAAATTTGGTAATTTATTGATCGTGTGGCCCCGCCATCGCCGTTGTCGAACCCTTCGTCGCGTCACAAAGTTGACCGTGATGGATCGACTTTGAAAGAACAAACTAACCATTCGGACTAATTATGAATTTTATTATACCATCGACTTTTTCTTCTTTTTCTCTCTCTCTCTCTCATTCGTGGCGTCAAATATTTTCTCGTTGAGATTATACGCGTGTTTCGTAACATATTCTTACATCGGAAGAGGATGAAGATCAAGGCAGCAAATAGAAAAAAGCAGAGAGCATTTTTAACCTTTGCGGTATTCCCTGCTCGGTGCAGTTTTCCTTTCGTCTGATACGAAGAGTCGTCGAATTTCATTCCCTCCTCCACTGTACTGCTTTTGTATATTTGCTGCGCTACGTACTCGAGCTCTTTGATGTTACATATTCCAATTTACAAGTAAGTGCATACTCTTCTTTCTTTTTTTTTTTTTTTTTTTTTTCAAATTTAATACTACTGGCAACAGTGCTGGATTGGATCGTACGTGTATTTACCCCAGAAAATGAACTCAAATTAAGCGCATGTATTAAAAAAGCATACAACAGGATGTTTCATAAACTTCAAGCAGATTTTTAAAATTGTTAGATTTCACAGCTTTTTATCAAACTCGACGTAAATTTTAACATCAAAACAAACAGAATATTACTTACGAAAAAAAGGGATCCTAATACGTTACACAACATAATAGTATAGCTTATTTGATACCGGCAAAAATTACTCAAATTAGGTCAATGAACTTAGATTAGAGTTGGATAACTGTACGCATTGTCTGTCGGAAATATCTTGGCAGTTTTTGGTGCAGCAAGAGTAGGCAAAAAGTGCTACACTTTTAGGGGTCCCTAAAATATGATTGATTGGTTTTGATAGTAAAGGCCGTTGGCAGATTTGCCCCGGAGAGAATTCGCGATGATATTTTGGTAGTAGGTGGGCACCATCATGAAACATTCTTGATCGACGTTTTGGACCAACAAACCCCACCCGTTCTCGAAGGGCGTGACTTTATTTGAAAAACCTATATTAATTTTTTTTGAAGGCGTTAATGAATGCATTTCTGTAATTTTTGGGTATGTTGTAGGCACTGATGGGAGACATCTAAAAAAAATCCACACCCTTACCTCCATAATTTCTACCTTAAATGACCATTTGTAACTATCTTTCTTCTTTCTTTTTTTTTAATATGGATAACGATTTCGTAAAATTTTAAAATCATGTTTTTCAGCTGTATATTAGACCCCTACATCGTGTATATTTTTTTCAAAATTTTTACCAGCTTGAGCGATAGTGAAAATTTGAAAAAAATTGGAATATGGGGGTAAATGGCGATATATTCGAAAAAATTGGTTATCGATGGGACAAATTCAATACTTGCTACACTTGTTACTTGGATCAATAGAAAAATGTAGGCAAGGCGTAAAAAATTTATCGAGCCCCCGAGCGTCCCAAAAATAGCACCCCGCTCCCCCCAACTTTTGGTTATAGATAGGTTGATGATATAGGTGTCGTTTTCACATTAGTCGAGCTGCCTGAATACGAATATGAACTTAGCTTTAGTGTCGGAACCCCTGGAGGCCCTAATCAGAGGGTTTTCTTTACCAAAAGTACTTTTTTTCAACTATAAAACTTTAGAAAGTGCTCCATTAATCAAACTATTAATCATAAACCATCGATAAGAGGTGAAAAATTTACCGAACCCCTTATAGGTTACATAACCTAGCATCTTCACCCCACTCTCTGATCCAACTTCAATACTTGGGTTGCCAGTAAGTTGTTGATGCCTCATATCTATCTAATAGAACAATTGATGAAGCTATTAATTGTAAACCGTTGGTAATAAGAGAAAAACTTACTGACCTCGATGTAAACTGAATAGCACAGACCTTCTCCTCTCCCATCCCAATATTTCGGTTGCAGGTAAGTAGTTGATATTGAAGTCATTTTCACATAAGACCAACTTTATACTCCGAGTCCACCTTCCCTCTCCGCTGCAGGCAATAATCGGATTTTTTTGTTCAAAAGAACTTTTTACAACTATAAATCTTTAGCCAATGCCCAATACACTTTATACCATTAATAATGAAGCCATAGATAGAAAATTGTTGACACGAAAACTAAATGCCAAAATATAGAACAAAATTTAAGTACCTACAACACGGCAATATATTTACAAAAGTGTATGAAATAAACAAAAAGAACCATTTACAAAACCGAAAAACAAAAATTAGGTACTATTGACATGGAAAACTTCAGAAAACCATGGGTTTGAAGAAAAGCTTCAAGAAAAATGGAAATTGTGGCACGAAAAAATATAATTATTCAAGACTGTAAACCATACATTATATTAGAATAAAACCAAAAACTCTGCACATGTCACAGATCGGAAGAAAGAGAATTTTAGCACAAAAGAACGTATATTTGGAAGGTTCGTTCTAGGTGAAAACGACAACAATATCAACAACTTACCTACAAACCTTAAAATTTTACGAAATTGTTATCAAATTAAAAAAAATAAAGAAAGTTGGAAATGGTAATTTAGGGTAGAAATTAGGGGAGAGGGTGGAGGTGGATTTTTTTTTTGAATACCTCCCATTAGTATCTACAACATACCAAAAAATTACAGAAATCCATTCATTAACGCCTTCAACAAAATTAATATATATTTTTCAATTAAAGTCACCCTGCCAGATACGAGGGTAGATCGCAAAGTAAGGTTCGTTCCCCTGTAACTTGGGAAGGAACCCAGTTATGAAAAAAATGATGTTAAATTCGAATTCTACGTACTTTTAATTTATTTTTCTACATAGTTACCATTTAATCAAAAACACTTTTGTAGTCTTGAAATTAGTTTTGATTTTGAAATGCCGGTTGCTTTTCGTGCAAATCTTTTAAGCAAGATTCGACAGCAGTATGCACTTCATCTTCGGTCTGATAATGCTCTTCAGCCAGCTCAGATTTTAATTTTAGGAAGAGGCAGCGATTACTTGATGCTAAATCAGCACCATACGGTGAAAGTGAAACGATATTTCACTCAAATTTCTCCATGAGGGCAAGACTCAATTCCTTTTGACAGTTTCTGAGGGCGTGTGCCCCAAAAACAGATTCTTTACCAATAACTCTGTTTAACTTTGTTCCTAAACACGATAGAGAGAAAAAGTCGAATCAAAAAATGTAGCTGGTTAAATTTCCGATAAAAACAGTTATTATATATTTTTTTCTAAAATCCATTTAAACACTTTAAAATCAGTTCGAAAAGGGCACGTTCAATTTGCAAAACAGACTCAGAGGTCAGAAATTTTCAAAAAATCGGAAAAAAATTGTTTTTGAAATTCAAAAAAAAATAAAATAAAATAAAATTATGTATTACACATATGTTAAAAGCAAAATAATCGTTGTTGACAAGTTTTCATCGTTGCCCAATTTTTTAGGGGTTTTTAAAAAATATCGCATTTTGCGTTTTCGTACAATTTTCTGAAAAACTATGGACGGAAATGTTTTTGAGAAACTCCCCCCTCCCACCGCTCCGAAATGAATATAGGACACAAATTTTAAATCGTTAAACGCAGTATTCCAATTTTACTTTTCATAGCCCATTCATGTTGAATCTGAAGAGAATATCAATGATCCAGGGCCAGATAGTTGTGAAAATTACAATAAGAATAAATCTATTTCATAAAATTAAAGTAATTTTAAAATATTACACGCATATTGTACCTTTATTCAAACAATAATTACTTTAACACGAGGTAACATAGCATTTTAGTTCATGCGATTTGTTTCGTTTGACCGAAAAAGAATTGAGCCCGTGTGTCTACGAACATTCGCCGCTGGCCCTGGTGACGCGATAGAAACATCACGCGAAACATCACGTTAGCGTATACCTCACCCTCTTTCAAACTCATTTTAAAGTGTTCCAATTGAGTTTAGAAAAAAATACGTAATGACCGTTTTTATTGTAAATTTGCCCAGCTACATTTTTTTATCCGACTTTAATCCTGTATCGCGTTTAGGAACAAAGTTAGGCGAAGTTATTGGTAAATAACTTGTTGTTTTTGGGACAGAAATTGGAATATAGGGGGAGAAGCACAGTCCGATTTTGGATATGTTGTGTAGGGCGTGGTGATCAACAATTCTGTAAAAAAAATTTCCGTTATTTAATGCAAATTTGACTGGACTAGGTCTAAATTAGGCTGGAAAATTCCGTACGACTCCTAGAAGCATCTTTCAGGGCTTTGAACTATTCATTGAAACATCAATCTCTCTACCTTTATGTGTACTTTACGAGTATAATAAGAAAGTATCGCTTTGCGGTGTTTGTATGTTTTTTTTTTAAAACTTTGGCAGTTTGAAATAAAAATTGCACGCTTCAACTTTACACACAAAGTCACTGGTAACGTTTCAAATCAGAATGGAATGTTTCAAAAAAAAAATCTTCGGATCATGTTACAAATTATATATCTCCATCTCTAACCATTGTTTCCATATATTTTCTTGGCAAATGTTAAAAACTCTTGCTACCGAATCGAAAGAATGTGTGTGTGTGTGTGTGTTTTTTTAACATTAAAACGACACTTTACATCATTCGACTATGCCAGAATATTGCTATGTTTGTAAAATTATCCATCAGCTATCGCGTCTGAGACTACAAATGATAAAATATTACGTTCATCTGAATAATCATTTCATTTGTATAATGTATACGTAATTTACACCGAAGTTGACATTTCGTAATTTCGTATTCATCGCGAATCTATCGCTAATGAGTCTCCAGCAAACAGAAGAATGTAAAATAATGGCAATTTTTTTTCCAAATTCTGCGTTTACTATTACGATTTACTCACACGTCCAAACCCCGGAACACATTCGAAACACGCTACCACCAAATGTTCGCATCGTGTACGCAAATTGCGTACGTTAACAGTTCGCCTTAGAATAAAATAAATCCCATATAAATTCCGTACATTGCTCACTCGATGGCTAAGCAACAAACGACGATGCGACGCAACGTTTCCGCAATTTTTTTTTTTTTTTTTTAAATATACGCGTTTTGCGTTATTTAGACATCTGTCAGCTTCTACTTCAGCACAGAAGCAGTTAGACCGCAACACAAGGCAATTATTTAAAATTTTGTCCACATTGTTAACGCATTCATCACCGATACGCGTGCGTCTATACGTCCATCTGTGCTGGTGCCCATACAGACGTATTTTTACTCTGTATTGGTACGCGTATTTATGTGTGTACGAGGCTCATGTTTAATGCATGAAGTTGTCGAGTCCGTCACCGCACCATTGTGATTTCTTTACCATTTTCCTTGGTTATAGGTTGTTCACTGCGCTGCCTAATACATAAACGTATGCCAGCTACTTGTTTTCAGAAATTACCTCAACCCGTGCTCCTTGGCTGTGGCAGGCGTCGTAAAATGAAGAAGATACACACATGAAGAAAAATCTCTACTCGTCAAGTTACAGAACTATTTGTATAAGTAGGTAAAGGCTACTTCGTACCTGTTCTGTACTTATGTATATAAGTAGAAGTACCTAGGTTGAGATTCAAATTATACTCGAAACCATAAATCGTTTTCCCTTTTTTATCCCATAAAATATCATATTTTACATAAATACAGTGCAACTCTGACACGCACCTTAAGTTATTATGCTCTTTCATCGCGTTTGTTTAAGCGAATTTCGATCACGAATATGCTACTGAGTCTATTGTAGCCAACGTAACTAGATAACTAAAACTTGGAAATAATACGAATCACGTAAAGAAATATGAAAAAAAAAAATCAATTTTAAAGGGCTTCAAAGTGGTTAAATTGGGGATGAAAGATTGAAAACATTAAAAAAGTTACCGTAGACATCTCTAAAGTTTCAGCCTTCTAAATTCAATCCAAACAAACCAAATCTAGCAATCGACACTGAGCGTAACAATCCTAGTAATTATACATACCCAGTATGCTAAAAAAGTACAAAAAAAAACAAAAAATATACAAAAAACCACTGAAAAATGCAGTTCTCGAAGCATTTTTCGAACGTACAGACTCGTACTTTTACAGAAATGTATAATAATCATTAATTTGAACTTTTCACGAGAGCCTGGTTTTTATAAAATAAAGGAGAAACGCAAATTGTTTATTTTTATGGAATTTCAGCAATCATCAAAGATGTTTTTTCTTATCAGTGGTAGAGGTACAATTGGGTACTGGAATGAATAGCCAAAAACCCCAAAAAAGTACATCTACAACTCCTACCAAAATCTACATACCAAATTTCAGCCATCTAGATCAATTTAGAAGGAAGACATGTGGGAAAAAAATCGAAAAAATAAGAAAAACATAGCAAAACACTATTTTTTTGAGACTGCGAGGAAGTGCAAAGGGGGATAAAAATTTAGCACCTTTACTAAATGTACATATCAAATTTTAACTTTCTAGCTGAATTTCGAGGAGAGATATGTGTGGGACTAGCCCAAAAAATAAAAAAATTACAAGTCGGGTTTTCCTGTTGTCTACCTCCCTAATTCATCGTATTGGTTTTGAATACGTCAAATTGATATTTTAGAGTGGTACACTTTTTGGTTCCTGCATTTCCTCCTGCGATAATGAATTGCCATGGATTGGAGCATAAATTTGGAAAAAAGCGTAAGTACCTACACTTTTAAATATTCGTCATCGTCGCTCAAAAATCGTCCATAAAAAAAGATTTTCATAGAAATGCATTACGATTACCCATATACCTACTCATATTTATCATTAAATTTGGAAAAAATCTAAAAAAATTTCCCTTTCCGGGGCTGTAGAAAGGGTTTATTTAGACAAGAATGGTTGAGACCCCTAAAAAAGGCACACCCTGCATATCTCCTCGACCTGTGCACAACGTTTCAAGGCGCTAGCTCAATTAGGGCGACCTGTAAAGTAGAGCAATTAATCGAAAACGTTGAAAAAATGTTTTTTTTTTGGACCAGTAATGGGATAGATGGCGAGTCGAAACCCTCAAAAATCATACTCTGGGCACTACTGTCAACTACCTACCAAGTTTCAATCCTCTAGGTGAATTAGTACGACCTGTACAGACGAGCAATTGTTGAAATATTCGTAAAATGGTCCAAATGGACTAATTTCTTGGGCTGTAATCGACGTAGACAGTTCATTTTTGGATATGCTATATAACTCTTTCGATTTCCTATCGATTTGCAGTGAAACTTTTTTACATGTCGATTTCTCACCTCCTTTTACTCCCATCCCCAAAAATGGACCTTCCCCAATTTGGACCATGGACCATTCAAACTTTAATAGTACAATAAAGTCGGCGAGTTTCAGCGAAATTTCGAATTTCAGTAATTTTGGCCGTTATGGGACGGAGTAATTAATTTTTCCCCTCGAGAGAAGTAGATAAAAAAAATATATATATCAGACCGGACGATTGTAATAGTCAGGGCTTCCCTTCCCAAAACCTGACTAAAAAGTCAAAAAATCACTTTTTTGGGGTGACGAGAAGTTAAAACTCTCTGAAAGCACATCTAGGCCTCTCACTAAATCTATATACCAACTCTCAACTTTTTAGCTCAATTTGGAAGAGAGGTATGAGTGTATCAGTTTTTTTTTCAAGGTCAAAACAGGGGAAACCCTCATTTCTCCCTTCCTAATTGACATAGAAGGCTATTTTCTGGATATTATGCACAAGTTTTCATTCTCTATCGATTGGTTTGAAAATTAATAATTTTTTTTATTTTAGCTGCTCAACACCTCCTTCCCCTAATTTGGGCATTATTGAATTTTGATCCAGGGTCAGCACCCTTCAAAAATATCAAATCCATCGCCAATGTAAGCCTATTTTGCCCAAAGTTTACCGATTTTGTTGGGTATCGAGGTGATTAAATAACTTTTAGTTTCGGTGAAAAAATATTTTTTTAAATTAAAAGGAATAAATACCAGTCATGACCAAAAATGGGCTCGCGGGTCTTTTAGGACGCAAACCCGGGTTTCGTTAAACTTCCTCCCTCCCCTCCAACCACCTCAAGTTGGTAGTTCGCAATCACCTCGTTTTCATGGGCAATATGACATAGAGACTGAGGCCAAAAAGCTTCGTAACACGTTGCTTTTTGATTGATGCTTTTTCTTAATTAGTGGTAGGGGTAGAGGCAAATATTGGAGTAAATGTCTGAAAAACATACTAAAGACACGTCTACGATCCCTAATAAATCTACCTACCAAATTTCAGCTCCCCAAATCTATTTGGAGTGGAGATATCAGAAGGACAAACTTGAAATAACAAAAACTGTATAGAAAACTCGTTTTTTGAAGCTGGAGAGGGTGCATTGGGGTTCAAAAATTGAACCCGCAAAGATGCACATCTCGTACCCTTACTGAATTTACATACAATATTACATTTTGCCTATTCTCATAATTAAAGGAGCATCATTCGTTCAAATTTTATGAGCCCCTTCAAATAGTCAAGATAGGCAAATGTTACATACAACTAGAAAAGCTGCAAAAGTCGCACACTACAAGGTACGCTATTCAAAACCACCATTTGGACAAATTTTTAAGTTCTAAAATTTTATATTGTCCCAATTACCTCCCAGTAAAATTTTGAGAATGAAAAATTTGCTGAAATTGTAGTTAGCCTAATTTTCTATATTATACTGTCAATGAAAACCAGATTATTACAGTCCATCGGACAACAGTGGATGAGAGGAGGGGAGGGGGGGAGGAGACTATCAACAAAATCCGTTTTGGAGTACTAGAAGCCCATTAAGCCGATTTTTAGACATGTCAGATCCCCCTCCCTCCGTACACCCCCTGGATTAAAATCATTTACTTCGCTCAATACCGGGCAAAGTCGCTCCAATTCGGCCAATCGGCTCAATTTGGCGGCGGATTAGATACACATGAGTGGGAATAAACTTGGGTTAAAATTCAGTTATGCCCAAATTTGGGGGAGGGGTGCTCACAAGTCAAAAACGCAAAAATTACCTTTTTTCAAGCCAATTGATAGAGAATCAGATGTTGTATAACAAATGCAAAAATTAACCTCCTAGGTCAATTAGGAGGAGAGATATGAGGGTTTCCCCCTTTTTGACCTTGAAAAGGGGGTGGTTTTCGTCCCTTATCTCCCAACCAAATTCAGCTAAGTAGTTGAAATTGGGTAATTAAATTTAGTGGGGATGTACATATGTCTCTTGGGGGTCTCGACTTTTCAGCCTTATTTCACCCCCTAACAGGCCCTAAAAAGTAGGTTTTCGGTCGTTTTTTCTTATTTTTTGAGTTTATTCCTCGCATAACTCCCCGCCAAATTGAGCTAGGAAGCGGAAATAAGGTATGTACACTGAGTGGGAACTCTAGATGTGCCTTTTGGGAGCTTCTGACTTTTTTAGCTTCATTTCACTCCCTCATAGCCTCAAAAATGTGATTTTTTGATAGGTTTTTATCATTTTTCTCATTTTTTGAGTTTATTCCTCACATAACTCCCCTCTAAATTGAGCTAGAAAGTTGAAATTGGTTATGTATATTTAGTAGGGGCCCTGGATGTGCTTTTTGGTTTTGTTGCATTTTTGATTATATCCAAAATTAGCCTATCTGGATTATTTGAAGAGCCTTACAAAATTCAAACAAAATGCTATACCTTCAATAACAAAGATAGGCAAAATACAGATGCTAAAAAATTTATAGGAAAAATGTTTGTCTGAAAAATTCGCTACATAGCTCGGAAAACAGCTCATTTGTTAAATTTTTAAATGCCTATACAGCACTTTCTGTCGGGAAAAGAGGGGCTCCGAATATGATAGTTGAACTCAAACCTGCCCATACCACACATCTATGCTAATACCGTTCCTCGAGTCCACGATGTCTGATGAGGGAATCGTTTTCCTATGAGATGGGTGATGGGGTAGGGGGAGGTGGTATCTTCAATAATGCTACCAAGATGAATAGTACCAATGAAACATCTTGTTCAGCATTCGGATAAGCAGTACACTGTAAGTATATAATAGGTTCCTAATCCTACACAAACAGGATGAACTTCCTCACATCGTTAAGCAGATAGATAAGTTATAATGGGCCAACAACGATTAAGTGTTGTTCCCACTCGGGCGCCATAGTGCAACGTGTATTCTACGTACCAACCAACTACTTACCTACCTACATACCCAATACCTAAACTACCTATAGCTAGAGAGCTACATCTACCAACACATGTATACTTTTTATTATCTATATTGACGTCATAAGAAACGGATCATCGATGATTATTGCATAAACAAATATAAACAAATGTTTCTTTCTGTTTTATACGATACGATGTACGACTACTACTACTACTACTACTACTACTACTACTACGTGCGACCGTACAGTAGCAGATTACTGATTACACACATTTAAGAACATCGCGTTCCTAGTCTAAGTACATGGTACATGCGTTTTACACGTATAAAAATCAGTAGGTTAGGTATATATCACAAATATAATCGCACAGTAATGTCTGATTATGTTATTTTTTCTTTCTTCACTCCTCCTGGCAAGCACCTACTTCTGGCAATATCGTTAATAAACAGTACATCGTTGTCGTGTTATCGTCCTGTACAGTGCGTCATTGCACTGCCACAAGCTCGTTCGAGTATCAAGTATATAACTTTTTTTTTTTTTCGCATAATATACCACATTTTTTGACACCTGATTTCAATTTGTAATCCGTTGTCGCGAACGTTCTGTACTTTTTTTTTCTCACCACCACACCTGGCATGCTTGTGCGAGTGTGCGTGACTGCGTTCTTCGCATAATATTTTCCTCTGTTGTTTTCTTTTTTCTCAGTTTTCATTTCGTTTACAATAACTCGACCGAATGGTATGTTTTTCCAAATTTTTAGCCAATACTGTTCGGTATCCTGTACCCCAGCTACATACGTACACTTCACACGTAATATAAATATTCTTCAAAAAAAAAAAAAAGGATATATGTACAGGTACAATAGTGTAGCTTGGTAACTACGCACGTAATCATACCGTGTACCGGTGGCACTTGACGAGGCCGAACTTTGAAATAAAATAATCCTTCGCAGATAAGTACTTGATATTTACGTGCGTCGGTTGCTCGCGTAGTGACACGTCGTCGTCGTCGTCGCGAACTTGACAATTCGACGAAATATTTCCATTCCTCATCTCCCCCCTCCCCTCCCATTGACGACTAATACATATATGTATAATGTAAATACATAAATACGTAGGTACGAGCATATATCTACCTACCTATGTATGTATATAAAATACCAGTACATATACAGCTCATACGTGCGTATGTACGAGCTATGTATGTACATGTACCTTCTATGTACTTACAATTAACACTGCGACAGGTAACTTTCAATTTTAGTCCAATCAAATACCAATGTACTGTACATTGTAGGCACATCTACAGGGTGTTCCCACAAGTTTTAAGAATATTTCACCAGTTGGTAGGACTGGTA
>FIZR01014616.1:0-27041 GCA_900060175.1 Ferrisia virgata | reverse complement strand
TAACTCTAAATTTAAGCTTAAGTCCATTTTAATGTAACATCTCCACGTAAGTGCCTCTAGGCTTGTACCTGTACATGGCACTAATAAATAAATAAATAAATTCCAAAATTTAATATTGTTCGAAAAAAATACACGTACCCGAACGAAGCGAGAGCGAAAATAAAAAAAAATAAATGTATTTTTGATCATTTAAAGCTGCATTTTTAAAAATACTCGAGTAATTTAAATTTGTGCAATTTTTTCATCTCGATAACCCAATTTTCTTAGAAACTTTACATTTTTTTCGCCCATGAGACGGATTTTGACCCCACTCTATTCTTGCCTACGGACCTGATCCAACTTGAGCGGTTCCTTGTTTATGAAGTGTTTCAACTTTTCAGCCATGAGTTATAATAAGTTTTATTAAAAATTTTCAAACATCAAATAAAAATGAGTAAATGAATTTCGGCAGTTGAAATTTTGGCTTCAACGGTTTTTTGATATGTTTTTCCGATCTAAATTGTTTTTGTTGAAAATTGGAAACAACTAATGCGGAAAGTTCCACAATAGGACATTACAATTATAAGTTTTTTCGATAAGATGAGGAGAAGGGGGTAGGGAAAAATGTTGCGAAATGACATCAAATGAACATGGTAAAAATTTGGGATCTCTAACCTGACTTTTACTCCCTTCCCCCATCAGCAAATTGGTATAAAATTCCAAAGTTTACATAAAAATCTAAAATTTTTTTTTCAATTTTTTTGGTATCAACGAGTCATAGTAAGTACATCGCATGAAACCAGAATAGTTTTCGTAATTTTCTTTGCTTTTCCCGGGGTGTTAAAATCTTGTTCAAAGATAGGAAAAAATAATTTATTTTGAATTTTTTTCGAGCCAAATTCCAAACATTATAATTTCTGATGACATAATAAATAAAAATATTTTTTTTGATTTCCCACATGAAAAAAATTCAAAATATGCAATTTTTTTCATTTGTTATGACAATTTTGTGTACCCTTAGAAGCAAAAAAAAGTGCACAAACTCTTCTTTGCTCTCACACGATTTACTATAATGCGTGAACAGTTACCAAAAAAAAAGTCCAATTTTTTTTTTTTGATTTTTAATGAAAACTTTTGAAATTTTAAAGAAATTAGGCGGGGGGTGGGTGTTTTATGAGTCAAGTTAAAAACCTCGAATTTTTGCCAAGTTTACTTTACGTTATTTCGCAACTTTTTTCACCATCATCCACCAATTTTCGAAAAAAAAAAAAAAAAAAACGTAAAATTAAAACTCCCTGATCACAATTACGTGTATTTAATTTAGCTTTACCAATCATCAAAATGTCCTCTATTTTGCATGAAGTTAATTTTTTACAAATAATTAAATTGTGCCTTTCATTTTTACTCTCATTACTTACTCCAAGTAAGTAGAAAAATTCATGATTAAAAGTAACAATCGAACTTCTTATGACTGTTCAATTCAATTCATTTCGATTAAAATTTTCAGGTGTATTTATTTTTTGGAATTTTAGTAATTTTTTCAACAATTCTATAGCGGGTGAAATTTGAGTCAAATTTTTTTCGTATTAGCACATTCCTACTGCAAAAACTATGAAACTGAGTAATATGAGTTGCATATATGCTTATTTCTAGGAGCCAACTCTGAAATAAGTAACAGGTCAGCAACGTGAGAAATGATTACCATTATTAGACTGACTTCGTATGGCCAACTTGATGAGAAAGAAGGTTTTTTTTTTTCTCACGGTTTTTTGCACCTTTTGATTCTCTATCGTTTGGTTTAAAAACTTTTTCTTCATCTTTCTTTAACTCCACACCCTTTTACCTCAATCTCTCGCCTCAGTCACACCAAATTTTTGAAATATACAGGCTTTTTCATCTTAATAGTACCCCTTTCATACCAGAAGTAGAGCAACACAAGTTGGACTCGTGTAGCATGGGTTGCATATCCAAAACATTGCAAGGGCTGTGCTACAGGAATTTGAATTTTTTATTTTCAAAAAATTTAGAGCAATTTTTAAAAAATTCCAATTTAAGAATTAAAAATGGTAGAAATGTCCAGATTACGCCAAAATGTGAAAAATACAATGTAGTATTTCTGGTAACAAAATTGAGGGCATAGATTGTATTGTATGGTGCGAATTTAATGCAAAAAAATGTTTGAAAAATTTGAAAATTTTCTAAATTTTTGTTCATAACTTTTTAAAAATTTCTTTCAAGTACCCAATTAAAAAATTTTTCTTGAAGTAACAAAGTACCCTCCATCATTTGGCATAATTAAATTTTTCTCAACTTGTTTAGATATGCTGGAAAAAATTGTTTTATTAAAATTTTTTCTCTGTTTTCAAACAAAAAATTTTGATAAAAAATAAATCTCGGCAAAAAACGTTTCTTTATTAAAACAGTTGCTCGATTTTGATGTTTTTTCTCCAAGTCACTTGAATATTTCGATAAAAAGAGCTTTTCGTTGAAATTTTTGTTTCCATGAAAATTTTTTTCAGAAAAATGGAAAAAAATTGTAACAAAACAATTTTTTTAAACATATCTAAACAAGTTGGGGAAAATTTAATTTTGCCAAGTGGTGGAGGGTACCTTGTTACTTCAAGAAAATTTTTTTATTCCGGTACTTAAAAAAGCTTTTTAAAAAATTATGAACAAAAATTTAGAAAATTTTCAAAGTTTTCAATCATTTTTTTACATTAAATTCGTCATATTTTACAAACCATACCATCTATGCCCCTAATTTTTTTACTAGAAATACTACATTGTATTTGTCACATTGTGGCGTAAAGTGGACATTTCTACCATTTTTAGTTCTTAAATTGGAATTTTTTAAAAATTGCTCTAAATTTCTTGGAAATAAAAAATTTGAATGCCTATAGCACAGCCCCTGCAATATTTTGGATTAGTTGCTCTACTTGTGGTATGAAGGACGTACTATCAAGACGAAACACAATGTTTATAAATTTGATTCAAGATAATTCTCACGTTCGTTATTGAAATCTGGCCTTACATTAAACATATAGAGACTCGCCCTCGGAATCAATAGATGTTTCTGGATCTACCCTGTAAAATTAAACGTATTTTTCGTTTTTCTTTTCCCTATCACGATTCGTCTTTTCCACTGAATTTCGAATTAATAATATTAGTTCAAAAGTAAAAAATATGCTCGTTGCACACAATACCTATGCATTTGAGGTTTTATCGTTTAATCGGATATTACTTTTCAATAAAAATGAAATTTATCGACGAAGATGCTTTAAATAACTATCGTATATACTTACGTATCGTATTGAAGTATGTACGAAGCATGCTTTCAACGAGGGGGGAAAGCTTACATAAATTACACTAGTAAAATCAAATACATAGGAGTGTTTATCTTAATGTAATCTATTTGTAAAATAATAACAACATATAAATGATAAAATAATGAAAAATAATTCATGCTGTAAGTACATACGAATGTACCATATAATACATATTGTAGCTTATACACACCATAAGGATGATAACGGAGAAGATTATTATTTTCATCGTGGAAAAAAATTTAATGAAAATATATGTTTTGTTTTATGCGTGATATTTGTAATTTACGTGATAAAACGGAATATTTTATCGCCTAGTATGTTTGTGCGTGACTCGTTGCCTAAAGAAAAAAAAATACACATGTACGTACAAAACAAAACTTTGTAAGCTGTGTTTTTACCACGTAGGCCTCTAAAATGGTATTATACAATGAACAATTATGCTTGGATACAAATAGGTAAAAAATAGGTATACGCTACAGATAACGAATTAAAATATTCATACAATTTTTAAAAATTTTTTTTAACCTATATGAATGCATTATATATATTTGTATAAACACAGTAGACCTACACTACGAAAAAGAATGAAATAGGAAAATTTGTAATGTAAACGCTGTTGTAAGCAATTAAATTTCAATAAAAATTTTCCAATGTCCAGTGGTTGGGCACACCCCATACGGGGATAAAACGATTCATTTGAAAGAAAATACGTTGATTTTTTTCTGAGCTACAGATTCATCCATCTCTTCGCTCCTTTCAACCAAAAAAAACTAGTCTCAGATTCAAAATAAACGCGATAAGATAATTTTGAAAAAAATAATAATAATGAAAAGTCACTCTATTAGATATGTAGTCGAGTACACAAAAATACGAAAAATTATCCGCAGCATCATTTTTTCTCGTCTACATCATCCACATTCTTCGCGTTTAATTCAGTAAACACGAGGGATACTGGACGACAACGATACACGATAGTCAAGGGCGTCAATGTCACCATGTCCAGTCAAGCTAACCCTCGTGAGGATATTTTTGAAAAAAATGTGAAGAAAATTAGTGCGTTGGTAAGAAAGACGCGTAAAAGGGGAATGATACAAATACGACGACTATGGTGTACCCACAAATAACGAACTGCAGCTAGAGCTGCATATGGAGAGAAACAGTCTTCGTTTATGGCTTATCCCTAGTGACAAGACGCTGCTACCAAGTGTCGCGCAATTGCCGACCGTGATGGATGAGACTTGGCGATGATAAATAGTTCCAGAATTAGCTGTATACGAAGCAGATGGGGTGTAAAGTGCAATAATGTTGTCCAGTCTACAGTGGCCTTCTTCATGCACGTATGAGTACACACTATACAAATGTCTAGTATACAAACAAGTATGTAGTCTTCTAATGTTTGTACACACATGCACGAGGACAATTATCAATTTTAGGCATTGCTGAATTTAATTAGATCTGACTGCGGCCACTGGTGATAGAAGAGAGCTAATCTTTCGAACGAAAACTTGTCAAAATTAAACATACTGTTTTTAGTTCATCCAAAGTGTATTTTTTCACAGAATGCAAATAAAAGCAAGCCAGTAGCCAGCCTCAATTAGTAGGGGATGCTGACAGAATGTCACAGAATGCTGGGTAAACATCTTATGGGAGAAAAATATTGTACAAATTTTTTCAACTTTTAATTAGCAACGAATAAGTAATCTTAATTCGTAAGCTTAGGACAATCAGTCATTCCACCAGGTAAAAAAAGGCACCGTAAAAATTTGCTATTTTGATAAAATTTCCCCATGGGATGTACAATAGCCCAGCTCAGCTGTAGAGAATGCTCGGCATCCCCTAAACATACCCTGACTACAGGCCTGAATGAAAAGCTATCATATATATTTCGAATGAGAAGAAATAAACGTTTCAAGAAAACAGATTCCCATACCGCAATGATTGACGTTTCACTTTTAACGAGTAAAATCACGAGAAAAATTATTCAAAACATTATTTTATGACACAAAACACACAAAAAACTGAATAATTCTCAACGAGTGTTAATTCTTCACATTTGGTTGAATGTATGTGAAATGGTATAAAAATCACTCAAAATGTCCTTTAACAAATATTAAAAAAAAAAATCAAAAAAATAAATGGGAAAAACGTGTACAACGCCGGAAAAAATGATGCACCTGAAGAATTTTTTTAATTTCAACATGAAGGAAAAATCACAAAAAATGTCACTCAACGCCTCAAAATTTGAAAAAATGCGTCGCTTCGCCTTATTTTCGTGAAATATTACACTCATGAGAATTGAAAAAAAAGCATCGCTGCGTTACGTGTAGGGAGGGTTCGATAGGACTAAAAAGTCGAAACCCCCAAAAGGTACATCTAGGGCCTCAACTAAATGTACATACCAAATTTCAATTTCCTAGCTCGATTTGATGGGGTGATAGGGGGGCATATCTTTCTCAAGGTCAAAAAGGGGAAAACCTTCACATCTCCTCTCCTAAATGGCCTAGGAGGTTGATTTTTGGATGTTATGCAACTTTTAATGCCCTATCAATTACCTGAAAAATGCTTAAATTTTGCGTTTTTAACCCTTCAGCACCCCCTTCCCCAAATTGAGGCATAACTGAAATTTAATCCAAGTTCATCCCCGCTCATATATATGTAATATCGCACAACTAAAACCTCTTTTATGTACATGCAAAATTCCAACCCCTTGGCTTAATTCGGAGGGGAGACATTCGTAGAGTAGACTTTTTTAAATGTCACGACGAGGGAAAAACCACATATCACCCCTCTTAATCGACTTAAGAAAGTGATTTCTGAATATGTTACACAACTAATGATTCTCTATCGGCTGGCTCAAAAATGAGCAAATTTTACTAAATTAGCACTTCAGCACCCCCTTTCACAAATTTGGACATGGCTGAATTTCGACCCATCTAGCTACGTGCCAAATTTCAACCTCTTGATTGAATTTGTAGGGGAGATATATGTACGAGGAGCAAACTAAAAAAATAAGAAAACCCTCCCAAAACACTACTTCGGGGTTGTGAGGGGGTACAATGAGGCTGAAAAGTTGAAATCCTTCAAGATGATACTTCGGGAACCTGTGTTAATTTCACATGTAAAATTTCAACCTCCGAGCTCGAAGATGGGAGGGAAAAGGAGGAGAAGGAGAAGATCTGCAGGATACAACCTTTTTTCAAGGTCAAAAAGGGAACCCCCTCCGTCGTATCCCCCTCCTAATTGACCTAGGAGGCTGATTTCCGAATATGTTATGCAACTTTTGATTATCTATCGATTGGCTCAAAATGAACTGATTTTACCATTTTAGCAGCTCAGCACTTCCTTCCCCAAATTTATACATAACTAAATTTTGACCCATCTATATGCCAAATTTCAACTCCCTAGCTGAATTTGGAGGGGGTTTATACGAGAAATAAGCTCAAAACAATAAGAAAACTTGCCCAAAAAACTACATTTCTAGGGCTGTAAGGGGGAGCATTTAGTCTGAAAAGTTAAGACGCCCCTTCACAGGCACATTTTTGACCACTTTCAAGTTCTTTTACCAAATCAACTTCCTATCACAATTAGAAGGGGATATAAGGAAGGAACAGTCCTTTTTCAAGATCATAGAAGCCCCCCCCCCCATATCTCCATATCTTCCTTCCTAATTGACCGAGGAAGCTGATTTTTGGAAATGTTATACAACTGGAAACACTTTTTACAAATTTACCCCCTCAGCACCTTCTTCCTCAAATTTGGACATAAGAAAAATTTAACCCAAGACCATTCTTGCTCAAAAATATCAAAAACGCCGTCAATCTAAGCCTACTGCTAAAATTTTATCCAATTTATTCGGTTTCAAGCAGAGCAAATGATTCTTAGTTTCGGGAAAAAAAGTTAAAAATAAATATCCGACTTGGCCAAAAAGGGTGTGAATGGTCTTCCAGGACTCGAAAACCGATTTCGTTGATACTCCCTCTTCATCAACCGCACTGGTTTTCGTTGACAATATGACAAAAAAATCAGGCTAAAAAGTAAAAATATTTAATTGAAAATTGCTAACTTTTCGCTTTCAAAGTGTCAGATAACAAAAAAAAAAAAATTATTTTTACAATTTGTACGCAAAATTTTGGAAAAAAATTTGTAACCTTTTTCACGACTTTCATGATCCAATAAACACCCTGGCATTCTGTTGAAGATGAAATGGAAAATAATTAGTTCATAGTTTACAGCTTATACTGATTTCAAGAATTGATCTATTGCATATTCTATAATTTCTCGAGTTGGCAACGAAAAATTTTTTCAGTAAAAGGACGGCATCTTTAAAAAATTAAAAAATCAAATAAGTTACACGGGGATATTCTTTCGTGTAAATGTGCACAATTTCTAATATCAATCCTGCAATTTGATCTATCGCATTCTTCAGCGTCTCTGGAGTCTTCAATAGAATTTTTTTTGTTTTTAAGCCCATAAAAAAAATCAGAAATTTCGTTACATATTCTCTCTTGGGTAAAATTTCGCTTTACTCTTTTAAATGTTTGTTAAAAATGCACTTGTCTTTGCTAAATTTTTATACAAATTGGTAAGTCTATTCGGTACATCCATCTTCAAATACAAACAAAATACATCATCGTATGTACTTTCTTGAAAAAGATTTTCGTATCACGTCTTGTACCTACATTTAAGTATACTTGGATAGTACGTTTAGGTACATTACTCACGCCGTTAAACGTATGTAGGTACCTTTAAGTACAAAAGTATGAAGATTGTAGCACGAAAAACAATCGGCCAGACATAAGTCCTTGAAAATGCCATCGCCAAACGCGTCTTATTAACGAGAAAACTTCATCTGAAAACTCGTGTAAGACTTATTATTTTTCTTTCGCTTTTTCTACATTTTTGTATTAAAAAAAAAAAAAAAAAAAAAAAAAAAATTTTTTTTCTCTTTTTTTTCATTTTTTTTTTAAAAAAAAAAAAAAAAAAAAAAAGAAAAAGAAAGAAAAGAAAAAAGGGTATTCGAGTACCCCTTATTTTAACTTTCGAATGGTCGTCAGTCGCAGCAGGTACACGATGAAAATACCGGTTGGCATTCGAAGGTGAAAAGATATTTGTTACGTATACATTTAGAGAGGATAGACCGCTGTGAGACCACCTTGGGTGTTTTCTAGTTAAATCAAAAGAAAAATCTATCGTATTACTACTGTATCTGTACAGATGTATTAATGATATAGATAGGTATTAGGTAGATAGGTACCTACTACCTAGAGTCTTTATAGTTTAATTAATGAACCCAAACCCAAATTAATCGTGTTTCTTTCTCGTATGTGAGTAAGTATCAGTATCAGATACAATATTCTCGTACAGCGACCAGTGCAAGCAAAATACTCCCCAATTGATCTCCAGAACGATGATATTCGAGTATTCTCAAATGATCCTACCTCCTAGGAAAAAGATGACAACGACTATAATACAAGGTTACACATACACACTTTGAAACGTATTTCACTTCACAATGTAGATATTTTTCGCCAAGGGTTCTGTTTTTATTTATATTCGAAAAGTGAAATTTTCATATAGAAACGTAAGTGAAGACGTTTTTCGCAGCCACTCGTATTTCTTCGGGTAATTTATCATCGAATTTTTGATAGCGCGAGGATATATATTTTAATATGCACCCTCGAGCGTTTGGTATTTTGACCGGCTTCGTTGGCGAATATTTTTTTCCCCTCCTGGAAGGGGGAAGCGGGCAGACGAACACGATTATACAAAATATGTGTATTTCAATGTAAAGGAAGCTTGATTTCTTCATCTTTAGTAGGGCGTATCGTATACGAATTCGTGTTTTGGAAAATTGGTTTCAAAAATACGTGCGTATAAATTACATATTTGGTGAAAACGAATCGTTTCGCTGATACACATTTTTCAATATTATACTTAGGTAGGTAACAGGTACGTAGAGTACTTATTCGTGTGTATCTGCTGGTAATACGTTTATACCTTTTCAAGTTGATATTATAATACGTCAACTAACGCGGTTTTTGTTGACCTGACAATTTGCAATTTGGTAATATTAATAAATGACGGTAGGCATGAGTAATATTCCGACCAACGGGGCAAAGAAAACCTGTATTCTTCGTGTAGTTCTATTATAATTTCGTAGATGTTATTTGTGTTGCTAGTCGTTTGGATTGCAGGATATAGATAGTATATTATTTTTAACAGAAAAACGTAGTAGCCCATAATACTCAAAGGGGGACGAGGAGTAGTGTTGAGCTCCTTTCCCTGAGACCATAGAAAAACTAAACTTTCCTCGGAAATTGAGCTATCAAAAGTGAAGAATTGTGTGAATTATTCGAATATTTCCAAAAATGAAGCGTTTCATGATTAAAAAAAAAATGAATTTCTCATCACACCACAACAATTTCTACATTATTTTAGGTTCTGAGAGCGGAAATTAACTCTAAAAAACTATTTTAGGATTTTTCTCGAGTTTTGTTTAACTGCATCGGGCATCTAGAATGAGCCAAAGAACTTGGATTTTTTTGAATCACCAAACGACTGATCAATGGGTTCTGAAGTCTATGGAAGCGGGTTTGAAAATTATTGAGGGTGGTTCTGAAGCTTCTGAAAGGGGTTCGAAGGCTATCGAAGGGGGTTTGAAGTCTTTTTATGGGATTCTGAAGTCTCTGGAAGGGGTCTGATGGCTTTTGAAGGAGGTCTGAAGTCTTTTCAAGAGGTTCTATACCGGAGATTAAATACCAGCGGTCATAGATGCGAAATCAAGGACAAGCGATCAAAGACCATTTATCAAAGACTGCAGATCGAAGATAAGAGATTAAAACAATAAGATCAAAGACAAGAGAATAAAACAAAGCGACCAAAACAAACAGTTTTAAGACGAGTGATCAAATAGCAGAAATAAAAGACAAGGCATCAAAACAAAGAGATCAGAGATGAGAGATTAAAGACAAAAAATCAAAGACACGCGATCAATGATGAGACATCAAAACCGAGAGAACAACGATAAGAGATCATAGATGAGATATCTATAGTAAAGAGACTTAGGACGAGCGATCAAATACAAAAGATCAAAAAGATGAAAGATCTAAGGCGAGAGATCATAGCAACAAGATCAAATACCAGAGATCAAAATAAAGAGATGAAAAATTAGAGATTAAAACAAAAAATTCAAAGATGAGAGATCAAAGACAAGCGATCAAAGAAAATAGATTAAAGAAAAGGGATCCAAGCAATGAGATCAAGGACAAAAGAACAAAACAAAGAGACCAAAAGGAATAGTTTAAAGATGAGGGGTCAAATATAAAAGACAAGGTATCAAAACATAGGCATTAAAGAGAGGTCAAATACGAGAAATCAAAGACAAGCGATCAATGATGAGACATCAAAACAAAGAGATCAAAGATGGTGATCAAATACGAGAAATCAAAAACAAAGAGATCAAAGATGAGAGATGAGAGACTAGTGCTCAAATACCAGAGATCAAAACAAAAAATTCAAAGACAAAAGGTCAATGGGGAAAGATCAAAGAAAAGAGATTATGAGAGATCAAATACCACAGATTAAGGATGATGGATTACAGATGGCGTTTGAAGGCTATTGAAGGAGGTCTAAAGTCTTTGTAAGGCATTCTGAAGTATTTTTAAGGGGGTTTGAAGTCTTTTTAAAGGATGGTGAAGTCTAGAAGGCATTTTAATGATTCAATGACTTTCAATATCCAGATCATTCATTTTGTGACCGTTTAATATCATCAGTAGGTCTCAGTCGCTTACGGCTGTATTGCACCTAAAAGAGCATGCCATCTATCACGATCCTCTGCCTGTGAAGTAGCTCTTACCACAGAGCCCATTTGCGCTGTGATGATGTCAAACCACCTGGTTGAAGATCTTCCTCTCCCTCTTTTTCCAGGGACCTTACCAAGGAGAATGTCTTTTTCGAGATTTCCAACTTCTCTCTTGGTCACATGACCGAAATACCCTGGAATGCGTATTTCACATAAAATACTTAACCTAACTGGCTCCTGTATTTCATTGATGATTGAAATGTTGGTTCGTCGCGCTATCCAGGGTATCCTCAGCACCCTTCACTAGACCCATATCTAAAAGGCGTCAATTCTTCTTTTATCATCCTCTTTTAATGCCCATGTTTCCGCGCCATATAGGAAAACAGAGAAAATAAGTGATTGTATAAGTCTCTTCCTTGTCTTTCTTAAGATTTTATTATTACATGTGACATTACGCAGTCTGGTCATAGCTGATTTGCTCACAGCGATTCGGTGCCATATTTCTGCCGACGAGCCTCCATCTGTCTCGATAATGAAGCCTAAATATACAAAAGCGTTGACCTTTTTGTATTCGCTCAGAGCTGTAGAAACTGAAAGACACTTGGCCCAATCCACCACCATGACTTTCATTTTCGATACATTAATACGAAGTCCAAGTTTTTCACTGGCTATCCTTACTAGGTTGACGAGCTCCACCATTTCTTCTTCATCCGCAGCAATCAAAATGGTATCATCTGCATATTGCAGATTAGAGATTATTCTTTCTCCAATAAAAATACCGCCAGTCCTATGTTCAAGAGCCTCCCAAATTATATGCTTACCATAGATGTTGAATAACTGCGGTGACAATATGCATCCTTGACGCACCCCCTGCTCCGCTTGAAAAGCTTCAGATTTTTCAGCATCAACTCTCACCAGCATAGAATTGAACTCATGTAGGAACTCCACCAAATCTACTATATGAGCAGGTACTCCTATTTCTCTTAGAACAAGGTGCTTCAATTTTAGTTTTTTTTTTCAAAAGTTAGAGGGAGAGAGGAATGAAAAAAATTGCAAAATGTCGTCAAATAAATGTGATAAAGATTTGATGTCTTTAAAGTGACCCTAACTCAACCTCCCCTTTTGGTTTAAAATTTCAAAATTTACATTAAAAGTTAAAAAAACAATTTCGACTATTTTAGGATTAACGTGTCATAATTCTCCAGTCAAGATTTAAAAAAATTACTTTCAATCATGAAGCCATCAGAAATAAAGATATTCCAAATTTTTACGATATTATCATGAAAAAATTCAAAATACATAATACATGATTTTTTCAATTTTTAAACAGGAGCTTAAAATCCTGAAAAACAAACAAAAAATTGCAAAAACTTATTAATACCAACCAAAAAATCGATTTTTTTTTTATTTTTATGCAAATTTTGAAATTTTAAACCAAAGAGGGGGTGGTAGTTGGGTATGAATAAAGTTGGAGACCTCAAATTTTTACTACTTTCATTTGACATCATTTCACAACTGTTTTTACTACCCCCTCAAAAAAAAATTGAAATGTCCCAGGGTTAAACTCTTATAAATGGACATTTCTTGTACTCTTTTCCTGCCTCTCTTCTTTAGTTCTTTGTCTCACATGCTAAATCCATTCCTCCATCCTGAAAATAATGCAAACAAATATTCGTAAAATCGGTAAAACAAATTATTACAACAATGTAGACTTTATAAAATTTTCCAAACGTCATTTCAACACTTATAAAATGTTGAAAATTTCACGATAAAAATCGTCGCCTAAACGTTGACATTCCAATCCTTTACTTCTGCCTTCAAACGTTACAACACACCCTTTGTGCCACACAACATAACATCATATACATGTAATATAGAGGTCTAAACATAAAACAGCACATAATTTCGAAACACAAATTCACTCATTAACATATACTTTGTCGATAAAGGATATCGTTAATACAGTCGTAAAATTGTGCGTAAAATAATTTTTTCTTTTAGCCCATGTGCGTGCCTGTGTGCATACATACGAGGTCTATGCCATTTTAAAACTATACTACGCGATTCCAGCAGATAAAAATAAGATGAAACTAACAGATAAACATTATATAGGCTATTTCATTCTTTTCTATTGGTTTAACTACTTAATATGTACGAATCAGTGTATAATGTATTACAGAAAAAAAAAAAAAAAAAAGACAAACATAGTAAATATTACGATACCATTATACACACCAATGCAACGAAATATAGGCCTACTGAAATTGTAAGACGACCATGGTATCTTTTTTACTCATCCCATGCAACGAAAATTTTCCTCGTAAAAATGACCGCGTGCCTCATGCGTAATAAAACTAATAAAATTGGCCAAAACCCGAAACTTTCATTTTGTTTTGCTTTTTTTCTTTCTTTTTTTTTCGAAATAAATTGGCCTCTAAGTTCTCAAAAGTAACAGAAAAGTAATAAATAACGTTTTATAGAACATAAAACAGAATAATGTCCGGTCTGTTTTCGCCCAGAAAAGAATGGCAAAAATAACATAAAAGGTTGTCCCATCAGTCTTTGCTCGTTCTCCTTACTACATATCTTCCTTTATCCAGCGTCATCGTCGTCGTCGTCGAATATCTTTAATTAAAGGCTACTTTTCAAGTATACGCTATTATAGCGTTATCTTTACTGATCCATATACACGAACAAGTCGACAACGAAGACGTGATATAAGTATGCGGAGGCCATAGACTATACTTTTTTCTCCCTTGTTACGGTACCTATCTCGAACGATGTCTGTCACGAGTTACGAGATTTTTGGGATGTTTCTAGGTTAATAATGGTACCTAGTTAATTTTGATAGATTAAGTAGATATTTTTTTTCCATCTAAGACCACTGAATGATCGCGATGAGAAGTACAAGTAGTTCGTTAACATGCTAAATACCTGAACTCATTCCAAAAGAAATGCACGTGTTTGATATGACTGTTCTAGGCGAAGAAAAATATTTTAAAAACCTTCGAATCCCCTTCATTTCAATGCTTGAGGACGTCCTGTCAATTATTTGAGTGATTGATTCAATCACAATACTGAATTTTAGTCATTTTGGACAGTATAAAGTTGTGTAATGAATTTTTCATTTCAGAAAATGTAAATATATGAAGCAAGCCTAAAAGTAATCATATTGAGGGTCTGGTACATGATCTTCCAAACATGAAATTCGAGAATAACAAGGTATCACCAAAAAAAAAACGCCTCATATAAGTAAGTTACCTGTCTTGAAAACTGATGGGATAGATACTGTTTAGAAAAAAATTTAAATCAAAACAAATTTTCAAACATGAGAATGAATAGATGGTACAAAACTAGGAAAATTCTATCACGTATATTTTTCGCCTAGTTGAAAAATTGAAGGGGTTATTGATGCATGTTGAATGGAAAAGTTTATTGATGAAAAATAATAATATCGAATGTTTTGCATTAACCTCCATTTCCTGATACTAATAAAACGGAAACTTATAAGACATCCATGTAAAATGGTTAGCATATACAAAAAATCGAAGGAACTGAGGTATACTATTTTCAAAAATCTCATTTTCACCCAAACCTATTGCTCACTTTGAAAATTCATAGAAAAAATTTAATAATGATAAAAATTTTCTATTTGCTCTAAAACACAGCATACACTTTCGGATAAGCGTGACATTAAAATTAAGAGTGGGGGTAAAGTGGTTCGTAAAATGTGGCAAAATAAAAAAAAATTTGACTAAAAACTTTTGATGTTTTTAATTTTTTGGGAATAATTTATAAAAAATGTATAGAAAAGTTACTACGAACACCATATTGAAAAAAATTCTAAAATGAAGAGGAGAGCAACTTCAATACAGTAGTTGTGATGGTAACCCCAAAAAAAGTTTGCCATTTTTGGATAAAAATAGGAAAAGAAAATCAAAACGATGGCGTCACAAAGCAGAGAATATAAGAGAAGGACCATTTAGTCATGTTTTACAAACATCTCCACCCCCACTCTTCATTTTTATGTCATATATACTCGAGAGTGTATACTCTGTTTTAGAGCAAACAACAAATTTTCATCATTATCAACTTTTTTCTATGAATTTTCAAAGTGAACGGCAGGTTTGAGCGAAAATGAAATGTTGAAAAAGGATATCACAGCCCCTTCGATTATTTTGGTAAGCCAACCACTATACATGTAAGTCTCATGAGTTGACCTATCACTGGTTTAATGGAAGAGGGGTTAATGGAAAACACCCGGTACATTAAAAGAAGCACTAATTTATTTTGTGTACTTACTTTATGCCAGCATGAAAATTGAACGAGCTCAAGCACAATTTATATTAAAACCTATTTTGGACAAAACGTACTATAAATTCCTTCAATTTTTGTGTTACAGAAAATATGTATAGAACAAATTTTGTTGTGAACATTCTTTAGCCTGATTTTTTATGTCATATTGTCAACGAAAACCAGACTATTATGGTCTATCGATATACGATGTATGAGGGGGAGGGGAAAATATCAACAAAATGCCAATTTTTGGCAATGTCAGATATTTATTTTTACTTTAGTTTCTTATTTTTTCCTCTCGAAACACAAAATCATTTGCTCAGCTCAATGCAAATGAAAATTGATCAAATTTGAGAAATAGGATTAGATTGACAGCGGGTTTGATTATTTAGAGTGGATTTTACCTCTGGTCAAAATTCAGTTATGCTCAAATGGGGGAGGGGGGCGGGTCCTGAGGAGCTGAAATCATAAAAAATGTTTCTTTTCAAGTCAATCAATAGACAATCCAAAGTTGCATAAGATCAAAAAATCAAGCTCCTAGGTCAAATAAGAGTGGAAATATATGGATTTTCTCCCTTTTTTACTTTGAAAAATGGTTGTTACTCCCCTATCTCTGCTTCAAATTGAGATAGGAAGCTGAAATTTAGTATGTAGACTTACAGATGTGCCTTTTGTGGGTTTTGACTTTTCGGACCGACTTCGCTCCCTTACAGTCCCGAAATATGGTTTCTTGGGTGAGGTGTCTTATGTTTTAAATTTATTTCTCGAATAATTCCCCTCTGAATTAAGCTAGGCAGTTGAAATTTGATAAGCAGATTCAGTATGAGTCCTAAATGTGCATTTTAGAAATTTCACTCCCTCGCAACTCCTAACATGTAATTTTTTGGTAGGTCTATCTTACTTGTTAAGTATGTTCCTCGCATAACTCCCTCTTACTTTATCTAGAGGGTTGAAATTTCACATATAGATTTAGAGTAGGTCTTAAATATGCCTTTTGGGGGTTTCAGCTATCAACTCCGATATTTACTTGCACTCCTTCCACTGTTCACAAACAAACATCTGAGATACCAATTAGCCCTTCAATTTCTCAACTAGGCAAAAAACAAACATAAAAATTTCTTGGTTTGGCACCCACTATCCGTACTCTCACTTGAAATTTTTTTTCGAAGGTGGGACTTCGCGTGGCAAAGGTAGCATATCCGATTTCTAAGGTAATATTTTTTAGACAAATGAATTTTTCCATTTTTTCTTGTTTGAGATTTGATAATGAAAACAAATTAAGCAAAATACAAGGAATAATGTTAATTTGAAATAATAAAACATTTGAAACCATTTGAAAGGAAGCTCAATCGGAATTTTTGCCGTTTTTGAGAAATTATTGCCATATCAGTTCCATTAAAAGTTTCTGCAGGATTTCTCAAAGACGACTGAATGAAATTCGATGAATTTTGGATATGTCATAGAAAACAGTACCACCGACACATGTACAGAGCCATTTTTTGGATTTTTTTAACCTAGCGAGAATATTATCACGCTAAACGAAAGAACTTTTTCCAAGCTTCCTCAAGCTCAAATAATTTTGATGTGAAGTAAAAAATTCAAAAAAGAGCTCTGTACACGTGTCCGGGGGTACTGTTTACTACAACATATCCAAAATTCATCCAATACTGTTCGGTTGCTTTCAATAAATCCTGCAGAAACTTTCAACGGAACCAACATGGCTAAAATTACTTAAAAATGGCAAAAATTCCAATTAAACGTCTTTTCAAATGAATTCAACTGTTCCATTACTTCAAATTAACGTTACTCCTTAAAATACGCACAAAATTACGCCAAAATCATTTCTCGCAAAAAAAGTATGCAATGAAAAAAAAAACGCGAAACGCGAAGTCCCGCCTTAATTTCAAGTGTTGAAAAACCATATTCACCCCTGCAATTTTAAAGATAGGTAAGTTATTCATAAATGTGTTTTGTTGGCGGTATCTGTTTATGCTAACCGGAATTTCAAATTTGGCAATCCACTAACCAGACACTCTGTAGAGCTATAAATCCTGTTTTAGTACATGCTTCACACTCCCGTTCAATTCATCAAGTGGTTGAAGCCTCAACAGTTTCAATTTTGCAAAAAAAAAAAAGAAAGAAATTTGAAAACATTTATACCCATTAATGTGACTAAAATTCACTCTAGCAAGAGAGTAATTCGTATCAACAACTAGATTTGTGTAATTTTTAAAAACCATCTTTACGAAAAAATACGAAATTCATCGTTTACGAACTACTGGTTTGAAAAAAGTGAGAAAGTTTTGAAAAGCAGGCGAGTGCAAACTAAAGAGAAAAGGAGCAAAAAAATAGATTTTTAACGGTAGGATGAATGTGGTATGCTCGATAATAATAAATGGTTCATTTAACCTCTTAACCCGTGTAAACGACGTTTCAGTGCACATTTCTACTTACATTATTTTTACATCGACGATGACTACGTTATATGGTACCTTAGCATACAAGGTGTCCTAGTTTAAATCTGTGAGCTAACAGATATCAAGTAAACTAAGTATCTAAGAAATACAGATGAATAAAAAGTATCTCATTGAGGTATACTGTATCGCGAATTTGTACGCACATATCTTTTAGAAGATGACTTGTCAGGCTTTCATTTTAAAATTTTCACACCTCTTCAGTAATTTTTAGCACCATAGTAGGCTTACGCCCTGCCAAATTTCATAGATAAACAATGCATCAAACCGACGTTAGAAAATATATTTTCTTTCAGTTTTTAAAATTATCTTGTTCAAATTAACATTCAAAACGACCAATGCTTACTAACATACAGACTGTTAGAAATTCGCAGATTTACACCAGGACATCTTGTATACAGTACGTAGACTTACAGCGCTATATTGTACATTGTAGGCTACTTTATTTTATTTTTTTATCGTCAAGATCGTCATAGTTGCTGTAATCATCGCATCGTTACACAACTTCTACGTGTATTATATGAATATACGTCGGTATATCCTCAAGTGTACAAGTGGGGGTACATACAAGTACATCCGTACAGAAAAAAAAAGAGTAAGAAAATAAGGCTGCTGGTACGTTTAAGATTTGGTTGTCTCTGCATGGGTCTTGTCACCCGCGTAATTCATTTGCGCTTATTAGCCATAAAAATCAACATGTTGAAACCAACGTCGCCGTCGTATCATTGAGAATAATATATCGTGTTTATACGCTCGACTATACAGTTGTAGGTATTATTTTTCGTATCTGCAGGCACATAAATGTATAACTTATAACGTACTACGAAACATAATATCGAGAACATGTCGCTGTCGAGATCTCGTGGTTCCCAAATAGAAGAGGAGTAATATACGAACTCGAAATGTTATCTAGATTATAGTGGTAACCAACTTGAGTGAACATAAACATCAAGAGGTCCACGAAAAGTCAAGTCTGCACGAATTGTCGGATTTCAGTTACTCGGCTTACATAGGTAATAGGTATTGAAATGAAGTGGAAAATATAACACATGAAAATTTACAGTAAAAATTTTTGCGTCTTTAGTTTAATGGAAAGTGAAATTGTAGGTTCTCAAAGTCGAGCAATTAACGAAAAAAAAGTACAAGTTTCGTGTATCTTTCTACAAAATTGTCATCTCAATCGTTTGACCTTGCACCGAGTTATAGATCTCAAAAATTCTTTTCTCTTTCTGTCAACCGATGATCAAAAGAAACAGTGAAGTTAACATTATTTTGTAACTACACAACAAAAAGTATAACATAATGTAAATTGATAAATATTTTTGAAATCAGTTTACAGGAAAGTACATAATTATACAGGGTGATTCGGCTTCGTTCCACAATATCTCACCAGAAAGGTAGTCCCGCACTAGAGAAGCGAAAAAAAATATATGCCAAAAGTACGTATCTATTTTTGTTGAAAAATGAGGGGCATACAAAGTTTGTAAGGGTAGGGGAGCTAATTGGCCTGAGTTTCTATACCATTTTGTAGATGAAAACCAGGCTATTACAGTCTTTCGACTAATGACGGTAGGAGCGGGGGGAGGGCGCGAGGATATCAATGAAATCCATTTTGAGGTCCTAGAAAGCCATTAAGACAATTTTTGGATTTGTTCGATATTTATTTCTATTTTATTTTATTTCTTTTTCCCTGAACATTAAAATCATTTACTCTCCGCGATATCGACCAAAGTCACTCCAATTCGGTCAATCGGTTCAGTTATTGGTGGAAAATTAAATGTATATAAGTGGAGAAGTCCTTTGGTTCAAGATTCATTTTTGCCCCATTTCAAGGGGAGGGGTTTCGAGGAGCCAAAAACACAAAAATCGTTCCTTTATAAGTCAAGCGATAGAGAATCCAAAGGTGTATAACATATCCAAAAATCAACCTCCTGGGTTAATTAGGAGGAGAGAAGTGAGGGGTTTTTCCCTGTTTGACCTTGAAAAAGGGCTGCTCTTCCCCTATCTCCTCACCAAAATGAGCAAGGAAGTTGAAATTTGGCATATATACTTAGCGCGGTCTCTAGATGTGTCTTTTGGGAGTCTCGACTTTTCAGCCCCATTATACCACCTCACAGCCCCAAATATGTAGTTCTCCGGTCAGTTTTTCCTTTTTTTAAAGTTTGTTCCTCACATAACTCCCCTCTAAACTTAGGTAAAAATTGACCTAAAAATATGCAAAAATCGTAGAAAATCATTCAAAATTAGGTGAAAAATTGAAAAAAAAAACGAAAAAAATGCAGCAAATCGATCAAAAATTACGAAATAATATTTAAAAATAAGTAAAATACGACCGAAACCAGTTAAATCGCTGAAAATTGGGTACAGTTTAAAAAAAATGGGAAAAAAAATCAATAAAATTAATAAAAATATTAAAAATTAATCTGGAATATGAAAAAAAAAAATCATAAAAATCATCAAAAATTGAGTAAAAAATTGACAGAAATATGTGAAAATTTTCCTAAAATCGTTGAAAATCAGTCAAAATCATCAAAAGTTGAGTTAAAAATTAACCAAAAATCACTGAAAATCGATAAAAATCATTGATAAATAAGCGAAAATTTCAGAAAAATGTTTAAGAAGTGCAGAGAATTTATCAAAAATCACGACACAATGTTGAAAAATACATATAAATTGATCTAAAACGAGAAAAAAATTGTTAAAAATCATTGAAAATTGATCAAGAATTGCGAAGATAAGTTGAAAAAAAATAAATGAAAGCCGACCAAAAATATGAAAAAAATTGTTGGATACCATCGAAATTTGACAGAAAGACCATCCAAAATTGAGGAATAAATTGTCAAAAATACGAAAAAAAAATGGGGGAAAAAAGCAAAAAATTGTTGAATAATAGGCCAAAATTGACAGAAAGAAAGTTTTTACAAATTATTAAAAATTGAGTAAAAGCTTGACAAAAGTGGTTTAAAAGTGCAAAAAATGATCAAAAATCGCAAAAAATTGAAAAATAGGCGAAAATTGACAGAAAAATCTTACAAATTATTGAAAATTGGGTAAAAGTTAAGTAAAAATAGATAAAAAAGCGACAAAAATGCATCAAAGGTCGCGAAAAAATTCGTTAAAAATTATCGAAATTTGATCAAAAATCGCGAAAAACTATGCATTTTAAAACCATTTTTGTCAAATTTTTAACCAATTTTCAATAATTTTTGGCCGATTTTGACACATGTTTCAACATTATTTCGTGATTTTTGGTCAATTTTCTGCATGTTTACATTTTTTTTTGATTAATTTTTTATTAAATTTTCAATGATTTTTGACCATCTTTTTCATATTTTTGGCCAGTTTACAATTGTTTTTCAACATTTTTTAAAATTTTCACTTATATCTGTCAATTTTCAAGTCAATTTTCGGATGTTTTTCAATGATTATTTTTCATATTTTTGGTCAATTTTCACCCAAATTTCAATATTTTTTTCGTAATTTTTGATAAATTTTCTGCATTTTTAATGATTTTTGGTCAATTTTCAACACAATTTTCTATGGTTTTCAACGATTGTTTTCATACTTTACGCCAATTTTCATGCAATTTTTAACATTTTTTCGGAACTTTTGATCAATTCTGTGCACTTTTTATTTTCACTGATTTTTAACGACTTTAGGTCAATTTTTACTCATTTTTCAACATTATTTTGTGATTTTCGCATCAATTTTTTGTATTCTTTACGAATCTGTGTCAAATTTTTTGATTATTTTCAACGATTCGAATTTTTTGAAATTTATGTAGGTACTTCAGTTTGAGCAGCTGGATACGAATCTGATACTACTTCTTTGAGTGATATTTGCTTCCCTTATTTTAATTATTACTTACAAAAATTACCAAAAACAAACGAAATGAAGTGAAAATTGGGCAAGTGTAATTTTCGACCAAAAGCAACTATTTTAAGAGTGAAAAACACGGTGCAAACATTTTTTCCTGAATTTTCCAAGATGTACTCTGCTTTTTAAAATTCTAAAAAAAACATCACTTCGTACATGCGAATAAGACAATTACATAAAATAAATTATTTTCAAAATTGCTTCCCAAAAACTTGACATAAACTTTTCAAACACGAGTTTGATAAAAAAAAATTGCAAAAATTTTTTTTAGTGAAGTACATTTGATCAGCGACCAAAATCCATAAATTAAACACCAAAGTTTCGATTCTCTCTGCAGCTGGCTTATTATTTAATTCCAACAACAACCAAGAGATAGCGATTTAATAACATGTTTTAGCGAAACCAACTTTGAATTAAACATGTGTTCGTTTAGTGAAAATTTCGTTCCATTTGCAATATGTAAGATATGTAAAATGCATACAACATACACCATAGGAGATCCAATCATAAAATATTACATCATCTTTACAGGAAAGATCTGTCAAGTAAAGAAGTATTCGTGAAAAAAATAAAGCTCTTGCCAAGAAATCCTTTTTTTTTTCACGACCCTACATTAACATTGCAACTTTCTCAAGATGTTAAATTGTTAACATTCGATTAAAAAATTTCCATAATCGACCAATTTTTTCTTCTTGCCAAGTCATCTAAAAAAAAATCTGATCTACGGCTCACACAAACAAAAAGTTAATTTCATTTCGTAAATCACAGGCATCGGTCCTTATCTACACGCTGGTCATTAGATTGGCAAAAAAGAAAAAGGCGAAAAAACCAGGGAAGTGATACGTACGCCCAACAAACGAGTATTCTTTTAGCCTTCAACTTCGTTTTTGAAATGCAAAATTTTTTATACAAATTAAATGAATTAAGTATAGGTACGTACAATCAATTACTTGGACGAGTATTTTTAATTTTAGTATTTTTGGGCATTCGTATTTCGTATTATTACTAGACAAACGTTATGATTTATCTAGATATTTTTACCTACTACACATTAACTATAACTATTTAGGTACTTCTATGTATCTAGCTAAGTGAAAAATTTACATGATAAAAATTTCCATCCGGCACCAATGTACATGTACTTTATAACATTTTACATATTTTACTCGTCAGCTTAATACAGGCTTTTTTTTCTCACCTTCCAGTCCACATAGTAGGTAGGTACTACGTATTGTGATGGCTCGATTTGAATAATGAATTACGATAATTTAGTGTAATTTTTAACGCTATATAATTACGTGTCTGAAATTTAAGCGTAACCACATTGTATAATCTATTTAATTTCTGCCTTTTACGGTCTCTCTTCGTGATCCTTGCTTTACTGCTAAGAAAAAAAAAAAGATTCGTGTTTACCATACGAGTAAGTATATTTGCACAAATCTACGCTCGAGAATCGACTGTAATTGAATTTTTTTTTTAGCTGATAATTATTTTTCAAGTTCATGTTTAAATCAAATTACCACGTATCTACTTTATTATGATACCTACTTATGTATGTTCGTTGGTACCTATCAAACTTGAATGTAGAAGCACACAGTCTCATAGGTAGGATGAACCCCCCATTAGCTAGCCTAGCTACTATACGTAGACCTACAGTAGATCAAAGTTGGGTTGAATCTTCTCACTAATGCTTATGAACTTGAAAAACTATTCCAAGTCTACAACCATTAGGTATAAATGTTTTGTAAATATAATACGCACGATGTGCTGTACGCACCTAGGCCTATATACTTATGCTATTTAACGAGACACTTAACACGAAGAAGGAAAGTGTGGCGAACAGAGGGTGTAGCGGAGAAGTAGTATAATTCGCAAACACGCAACGCTTACTTACACTTAATTGCAAACAATTTTTTTTCATCGTTCAATTCTTTTTTTTTTTTTTTTTTTTCTTCGCTGATTATCATACCTGAGATTCATGTCGCGTTCGTATCGTGTGTTATATACGTATACGTACGTATGTACGGATGTATTGCATTTGTATTCGTGAATACGGTAATGGTATACGTAAACACGTATGAAATGAATGTACTCGTACCATGTACCATACGTATATGTCTAGGTACATACGAACGTAGTAGTACGTGTCTAGATGTCTGCGTTATCCAGCTGGTTAACCTTATCAAAGATGATAATACGAAGCGCCTATTTCCTGGTAAAACGAATGACGAAGCTAAATACAAACATTCATAATATGAAACGCATGAGCTACGCGAATACGCATTATTAGTCTGGCAAAAAATAAACGAATCTGGTAATGAAATGAAAAAAATAATAATAAAAGAAATGAATAAATTGCAATAAACCGTCACGCTCGTTGAGCTCGATTTCATGTATTTTCAAGTGCTCGTAGTAGGCATACGTAACAGAGCCTACCTGCTACCGAAAAATATAAGTACAACGATCGACTTGAAAAATTTCTCTCTTAGAATGAACCAAATTTTGTTCCATTTGTGCAAAGGGGTGAAGGGGAAGAGAGCACGATAGTAACAAAATATCTTCGGAGAAATGCAATAAAAATCATTAAAGCTTCATAGCTCAATTTTTCAAAATTGTCGAAAACTCTTGAAAAATTCCCAGAATAAAATTAAAACAAAAAAAACATCTAAAGTGACGATTGATGACAAGTTCTTATCATCATTTGGCTTTTCACTGTAGCTTTTCAAAAAAAAAAAAAAAAATGTCATATTTTTTTTTGCATTTCATACCATTTAGGTATTTAAATTGCTCGTTTTCTTGAGTTATTTATATTCGGGCATCAGCATAAATTTTTTTCTAAGAAAAAAGACCTTAGTGACTATTTTCCACCAAAAAAGTGGTGTTAAAAAGGTGAATATTTTTTCTTCATAGTGCAGCCAAAAAAATCGTAGGTTTTTCCACCGTTTCAAGGGGAAATTATCAAAAAATATATTTTGAAGTTGTAAAAAGGCAATAAAACAATTCACGAGCTCGGGCATGTCAGATTTTCCTCACTCCCAGCCCCTCTTTCTCCAAAATTAAACTCAATTAATCGGCTCAAACCCCACCGAAATTGCTAAAATCAAACCAATGAGATGCACTAGGATGACGACGAAAAAATAATTTTCCGAATTTTAACTCTTGCACACCATTAAAATGGGTCATTATGCATGGTGAAAAAAGAACAAGTTTCAGACGGGTAATAATGGTGAGGTAGGGGAAGGGGGAGAGGTTCAATGGGAGCTGAGAATGTCGACACCAGCAAAAGGCACACCTGGAACTCATACTAAATCTACATGCCAAATTTCAACTTCTTAGCGTAATTGAAAGTAGAGAAGAGGGAGGAACAAATTCAAAAAACAAGAAAAAACTACATTTTCGAAACTGAAAGGGGGTGCAATGAGGCTGAAATTCACGACCCCCAAAAGGCACATTTAAAGCTCTACTAAATGTATATACCAAATTTCAACTTCATTGCTGAATTGGGAGGGGAGTTATGCGAGGAACAAACTCAAAATACAAGATAACACGCTTAAAACGCCTCATTTCGGGGTTGTAAGGGGGCGCAATAGGTCTGAAAAGTAGAAACCCCCAAAAAGCACATCTATTAGTTTACACACTAAATTTCAACTACTAAACTCCATTCGCAGGGGCGATGCAGGAGGAAAAGTCCTTTTTCAAAATCAAAAAGGGGAGCAGAAACCCCCATATCTTCCCTTCTAACATACTTATAAGTGGTTGATTTTTGCACATTTTATGTATCTTTAGATAGTCTATAGATCAGCTCCAAAAGGAACAATTCTTGCAGTTTTAGCCCATCAGCATCCCCTCAACCAAATTTGGGTACGACTGAATTTTGTTCGGAGGTTATCCCCACTCCAAAATATTAAATGGTCCGCCAATCAAAGCCTATTCCCGAAACTTGATCGATTGTGATCAATATCGAGCTGAGCAATTCATTTTTTTATTTCTAAGGGTGATAAAAAATAAAGACCTCAGGTAGGAAATACTACCACAAACTCTCGATGAGGCATTACAACCTCTTAATATTTTTTTGGGCGCTTCTTCAACTCTCCCTTTTATTTTTTTAACAGCAAATGAAACGAAAAATTATTTTTCTCTAAGAAACAGATAAGTCGTTTTGATCAGAGACGTTTCTAAATATGGAAAAGAGGCTCTGAGGTCTGAATTTTCAAAAATTAACGAAATTAAGTTTTGCCTAAAATATTATTCCAAAATTTTCGCCTTCGCTTGGCTTGAGCACCATTTATTCATTTTTCATTCGTGTTCTTAGCACTCCATTCAACTATTTTTTCCCACATGAAAATTCATAAAAGCGTTTTCGAACTTAAATATTTTTTGAAATGTCCTTTTTTTGAATCTTCATGCTCGCCATTTCTAAAAATTTCCACTCGAGCAAATTGAGAACCGAAATTCGGAAATGTTAACTTCTTCATGCAAGGACATTGTGCTAGAGAAGAGGGAGGGCGCAAAGGTGCAAAAGTGTATTAGTCTCCTCGCAGTCAGCTGCGAAAATTTGTAAAAAAAACTTTGGAACTTATCAACATGAATTTGAAACTCTCAAAAATACTATTTTTAGTGCTAAAAAACACAATTTTATTAAAATTTCGCCCTTGCTTCGCTCAAGCATACTTACGTACGTCCTCCATTTATTTTGTATTCATCCAACTTGACAATAACTTTAAAGACGTAATTATAGCACTAAAAAAATTCAATTTTCTCAAAATTTCGCGAATTCCATTCATTCCTGTGAATTTGGGGCCCCAAAAACAGCGCTTATAACATCACAGTAGCTCTATATTTCATTTTGCAAAAAAAGTTGGGTAAAGATTATAGATTTTAGTTGGTAATTTTTTTTTTATTTTAATCGCCGTCCACTCTCACCCACCCATCTTTACGCTGCACAATTACTGCACCTACCCACTTTTAAAAAATAGAAAATTTCAACTCCCAGCTTGAGGAATTTCAAGTCAAAAGCTACTGTTCGAAATGGAATCAAAAATTAAAGAAGAATCGATTCAAATGTTTAAAGAAGAAGGAAAAAGATATTGTGTTTGGCATAATTTGAAAAATAAACATTAAGGTGGGTAAAAAAAAAACGATCATTTTTTTTTTTCACTAGGTACCCTGAAAAACTGGTTGGTAGACACCTCAAAAAATTCTCTCCACGTATGAGCTCTCAATTTTAATAGGGGATTGAAGGTTGTATCATAATACTTTCGTCTTGAGTAGTTATAAAATTCACTAAAA
>FIZR01014614.1:0-14609 GCA_900060175.1 Ferrisia virgata | reverse complement strand
AGCAGCAATGAATCTCCAGATAGGTAGGCAACCATCATAACGCACATGTACAAGGTCTGATGTACCACCCCCTTAATATTATTCTCCACTACCGAAATACCCTTAATTAAAATTTTGAATGCGCTGCCGAATTCTTGACACATCCTCTTTCCTAACAGTTGTTTTAAAATTTAGGCTTAAAATGGAAATCGATTCCCCCTCCCCCAGATTTTCTATAATAATGTCTCATAGAGGATCACGAAAAACTAAAAAAAAAAAAAGGCTAAAGCGAGTTAAGCGTAGCAATTTGTCTTTCGGATCTAAAAATTACCTTTTCTATGAGTTTTTTTTGCGGACGTTGGTGAAAGATGACTGTAAAAAAGGGTACAATATGCAGAAAATTAATCATAACTTATGAAAAAAAATAGAAAATTGGTCAAAAATATGTAAAAAATTGATAAAAATAGGTGAAAAATGCAGAAAATTGTTTAAAAATTATGGAAATAAATTTGGAAAATAGGCGAAAATAGAAATAAAATAAATTGTTAAAATTCAATGAAAATTGACCATAAATTGATCAAATTTCCGAAGAATAAACGCACAAAATTGATTAAAAATCACGAAAACATGTCGAAAATTAGATAAAAATTGACCCAAAACTTGAAAAAATGTTGAAAATTGAGTGATAATTGGCCTAAAATTATTGTTGAAAAATCATTGAAAATTGGGTAAAAATTTGACAGAAACGGGTAAAAAATGCACAGTCTTTCCATCGCTTTTTTAATCATTTTTCTTCATTTTTTCCGCATTTCTGAACATTTTTTACGTAATTTTCGATAATGTTTAACGATTTTTTGCGCATTTCAAATCAATTTTTACCTATTTTTCAACATTTTTACACGATTTTTCATCAACTTTCAACATTTTTTCACGAATTATTGCCGATTTTTTATGCGATTTTTATTGATTTTACCGAATGATTTGATATTTTAGGTCAATTTTCCACTATTTTTAAATAATTTTTTGCAAATTTTGATTATTTTTTTCATTTTTTACGCGTTTTTGTTAATTTTTTATGCAATTTTCATCAACTTTTAACAATTTTTTCGTATTTTACGCCGATTTATAACTATTCATAATATTTTCTCGTGATTTTTCAATGATTTTCTACATTTTTTACGAATTTTTTTCAGTTTTTTTATGTAATTTTTCTTAATTTTTAACGATTTATTTCATACTTTGAGTTGATTTTTATCACATTTCGATGATTTTCAGCGACATTTTTCGTATTTGAGGTGAATTTTCACTACATTTTTAACACCGAAGATGCTCACTAAGAACCCCTGAACCCCCTCCCCCCCAAACCAGCAAAACCCGACCTCAAATAAACGCAGATTAATGTGCTTGGCCTATTTCATCAAGAATTGACTTAAACACATTTCTTTTTTTTTTAAATCATCGAAAAATAGTTCTTTAGGTGCTTCTGAAAAATCGTAAGCGAGAAGTCATTCTAAGAAAGTATTCCTCAAAAATATTGCCCCTTCAGTGTTTCAGAAAATCGTGAGAAAAAAATCAATAACTAAGAACTTTTAAAAACTTCAGAGAAAGTATTTATCGAGGGGGGGGCGGATAACGAAAACTGATATAAATATGTATAATAATTCCATTAAAAGAAAATTGATAATCTATATACTTCCATTTAATAGAATTTTAACCGTATCGAAAAAGTTGGTGGAGAGAGGGGGGGGGGTGTATTAACTGGAATTGAATGGAAAAAAATAGGCTGATATTTCAACTCAGCGTTCTTAAAATTAAGCGGTAAAAAACGATACGTCACTTCAGTTTTTCCAATTTTGGCCAAAATAATAGCACCCCTATGCCCCCGAGGAGTATTGCGAAACGATATAACATTTTGAAAATTTTTCAGCACTCCTTTCTTGCAGACTGGAACGAAGGAGAGGGAAGTTCCGCGAGGAATCGCTTTTTCTAGTTCTTCCGTTCTCGTCGTGTTGATATTTACGGCAAACCGAGTATGCAACTTATTTTACATCTACCGATACCATTGGAAATCCACCATTAATACGAAGGAGTTTCAATTTTGCGGGAATTTTTTTTCTAAAAAATTTTTTTTCATCACATCCACTCTACGCTGGGTGATTTTTAATCCATTCCCCTCACCGAATACGTACCCTGATTGCCCCTCCCTCTCAGCCACTGTAAAAATTGAAGGCATACTTTCTTCAAGAAAAGAACTAGTTTCATTTTTTTCTCTTCAACACTTCCCCTCCCACTATTTTTTTTTTTTCATATAGAATTCAATCGTATTTTCGTACCGATGAATGAAATTAAAAAAAAATCCTACACAGTTATCCCTCCTGCTACTGTTTCATTTACGATACGATCGTCTAGATAAAACATCGAGCATGTAACTGATATAACTAATTAAAATACGCTTAATTGAATACATTCGTTATACAATAATTATTATTATAATAGTTTCGTTCGCGTCTAAACGTTTAATGTAACAAAACGCCAGATACCTACCTACCTTCCCACCTACCTACCCACATACCTACCTACCTACCCACGTATATAGAAGGACGAGCGAGTACGCTGCTAGCACGAAACGTATCGTATCGTATCGCATCGTATCGCATCGTGCGCGCTACCAAATTATTAAGATGTATACGAAATGATAAGAAAGTGTAATGTATTATCAAAAGAGCGCGTATTCTTAATGACTATACTACAAAGTCGTAATGGTTTTATTCAAATTTCATTTGGTGTGGCGAACTGTCGCAAACATTACGTTTATTTCAACAATCACGTAATTCAGAAACCACCGCACAAAAGCCGATTTACGTATAATTATTTCAAATTTAATACAAGGTCTTTCTTGCAATCTTCTCTGAATAGGTTTTTGCCTGCTGCTCGTCGTCGTAGTGGTATTCCCTTCAGGCCTGCTCGATCCATCCGCATTCGCGCATCTCTCTTCCTCTCATTGCTCGACGGTTTTGATGGCAAAAATAAACGACACGTTTTCCTATTTTGCCACCACCACCACCACCATGTACGAAGGCGACAGACGAGCGGTGGCGTCCTTATACTTACTTACTAGTACTACTAGGTACTCGAGATGTTTTTCTAAATAAGTGAAGAGCTGACACTCGCTGGCTTTTACGACAATAGTGCTACAGCTACACCCTCCGGCCGCGGCCGTCTCGTAACTCTACCCTTAAATGTTAATTATCGTCGTCGGGCCCTTCCTCGTATATAATTTCGCTTAATTTATGTTTCCGCAAGTTTGACGCTACCAGTGCCACGCTACGGCGAAGTGGTTATTTTCTTCCTCCATAACTTTTTCTTTCTCGTCAGTTTGGCGCGAAATTTGATAAATATATTGGGAAAAAAAGAGCGCCAGCGTACTCGTTTTACAGCGATTTTCTTTCTTCGTCGCGTCATTACAAACAGAAGAGCACAAGTCGTAAGATATTACACGCTAAATATCTGCGTAAAAAAAGAAATCAGAGAACAGCGAATTTGAAATATTTTTTATTACAGCTTGAGAAAGGCTGTACTGGGTCAAGTGTAACGAATCCGCCGTAAAAACTGATTTCAACCGTTCTCCTATCCCAAAAGGTCAATCGTGGAGAATATTTCGATAAAAATTTTGCACCTCCCTTTCTTTTTTTTTTTTTTTTTTTTTTTTTTTCACCAAATTCAGACGAAAATTTCGCGTTTCTTTATACAAATTCTAGAGAGTCGGAAAAGCTACAAAATTTTTTTTCATAATGTTCGGACAATTTTTCGACGAGTTGTAATATTTTATCAACTCTGAGAACGGCCATTTTGTACTGAACGTTCAAAGGTAGAATGGAATCATTTTTCAAAAAAATGTGTAATTCATCCACAAAATGTATGGTAAAAATTTTTTAAACATTAAAGAAGTAAAATATTGTGTAAAAAATAAAATCTGACCATCCATCGTATTGAGCCCGAACAGAGACATTACATTTTCCACGGCACTCTCGCGGTACTTACGACATTCACGGGCCTATGGTTCCGATAAAAGGAACACGAAAAAAATGGAACACACCTCGCTCAAACTCAATTGTACTTGCTCACAGGCGAGTTGAAAATACTCGAAAAAATTTTTGGCGTGGGGGGGGGGAGGGAGAGTGTCAAAAAATGAATTTTTTAAAAATAATACTACATTTTGAACCGCTATTTTGAAATGAAAGAAACTGAGACCAATATTCCAATCTTAAGTGAACAGAAAATCATAGTAATAAGGGAACAAGCCTCTGACCCTTCCTCCTTTTAAAGGTAATTTTATTGAAAAATTACCAACATTGGCGATATTTTAATATAGATCGGACTTATTGAAAACAAATTTAAACTCGAATTCTCATTTGAACAATTTTTTTGCTTTCTTTTAGTGTCAAATCAATATTTTATCTTACTCAACTATCTATGTAGTGTTACGAATATGGCAGAACGAAAACATCGATTATAACCACGGAAAGTGTAGTGGAAAAAAGGGGGGAGGAAGAGAATCAGGGGCTTGACCTCTTATTACTACCTATGATTTCATGTTGACTTTATATTGAAATAATTTCATATAAATTATTGCAGTTTCTTTTGCTACAAAATGGCGTCTACATGAGGGTCAATTGAGGGGGAAAAAAATACAATCGTTCGTGGCTCATCCCCTCTTTCACTTTGTGGAGAGTAAAAATTTTTTTGGTGCATTTCCAATCCCTTTCTTTTGATCAGTGGAAGTTGAATTTGAAAAAGAAAACGGATTGTTGATGCTTCATTTGCTGAAAATCAAGAGAGGTATTTTCAATTTTGTAAGAGGCAGAAATTTTTTTTTGCTTCAAAATCCAGATTTCCAAGTTTTTGGGAATAAATTGAAATTTTGTAATTTGGTTAAGCGGAAAAAACTTTCAGGAGCGATTAATTTTATTTGTTCAGAACAAAAAAGCGGAGAACTGCATATTTATAGTTGTTTAGTTGGTGTAGGAAGCTGATAAACTAAACATATTAACATCGAAAGACGTTTAAACGATCCCCGGAAAAATCGTCAACAATTGATAGCATTATTAGATAACATTAGTGGACTGTCAACAGGACGAGGTCATCATTCGACTGCCACAATGGACAGATTTTTAAGGCCTGGATTGACAGCAATGCACTAATTTTATGAAGGATTGATTTCATAAATCTAAATTGAAATGTTGAAAAAATTAGAGATGCGAAATCAGTGGACATATTTTCTGAAGGATTGATTTTATGATTTTGAGTTAAATATTGAGGAAAATTAGAGATGTTTGAAAATGACTTGTCAAAACAGTGGACTTTGACCTTGAATCAATTTTATGATTTCAAGTGGAAATGTTGAGAAAAATTAGAGATGTGACATCAGTGGACATATTTTCCCCAATATTTCAACTTAAAATCATAAAATCAATCCTTCAAAAAATAAGTCAACCGATGACATTACACGGGCCGATTTTTATGATTTGGAAAGTCATCAGTGGACTTATTTTGTGAAGGATTGATTTTATGATTTCAAGTTCAAATGTTGAGAAAAATTAGAGATGTGACATCAATGGAGATATTTTCCCCAACATTTCAACTTAAAATCATAAAATCAATCCTTCCAAAAATAAGTCCACCGACGACATCACACGGACCGATTTTTATGATTCGGAAAGACATCAGTGGACTTATTTTGCGAGGGATTAATTTTATGATTTCAAGTTCAAATGTTGAGGAAAATTAGAGATGTGACATCAGTGGACTTATTTTATAAAGCATTGATTTTTTGATTTTAAATTAAGTGTTGAGGAAAATTAGAGACTCGTCAAAACAGTGGTCCTTGACCTTAAATCGATTTTATGATTTTGAATTGAACTGTCGTCATCCATTGACCCGCCAACAGTTGAGCTTGACTCTGAATTGATTTTAAGGTTTCAAATTGAAATGTTGAGAAAAATTCGTAGACCTTTACTCGGGTTGATTTTATGATTTCAAATTGAAATTTTGAGGAAAATTAAAGAAAGTTGACCCGTAAAAAGTTGACCTTGACCTCGGATTGATTTTACGATTTTCAGTTAAAATGTCGTCATCAGTTCTCTCGTCAACAGTTGAGCTTGGCCCTGAACTGATTTTAAGATTTCAAATCGAAATGTCGAAAACAATGAATTGACCTTTACTCGGGTTGATTTTATGATTTTATATTGAAATGTTGGGAAAAATTACCAAGTGGCAAGCATTAAATAAAAAAGAGAAGGAAAAAATTGTACAATTGCACTTAAAATATCAAAACTTATGAGTTCTAAGTATTTTTTGTGATAAATTAGCAAAAAAAAAATCCGGCTACGACGGCTTATGGAGCTACGATAATTTTGGCAGAAAGGGAGAGGGAAGGCATTAACGAAATCCATTTTGGGGTTCTACAAAATCATTCCGATTATTCTCGCCACATTAGGTGATTTTCAACTTTCCTTCGCCTGAAAACTAAAATTGCTCAAATTTGGCTAGCGCGCTTCGATTGGCGACAGATTAGATACACTTACATGAGTGGAGATGAACTAGACTCAGGATTCAGGTAGGTTCAAAACTGGATGGAGAGGAGCGAGAATTGCATAAATTTGTCGTTTTTGTACAAGTGAATAGAGAATAAAAAATTAGCCTTTTATATCAATCAGGAGGGGGCACTTCCAAGAAATCTTTACACCTATCCCCCCCCGCTAATTTTTGACTGATTTTTTTCAAAGTTGGTACGAAGTGAAGCTACCCAGAGGGGGGGAGGTGTAGTGGAAATATTTCGAATTTTTCAGATCTTTAGTATGACCTTGAAATGGATTTTGAAAACTTAGAGAGAGCTTGTAGGCCCCTATTTTAGAGCTGGAAACTTGAAATAATTTTCTTCAGTCATTAGGAGTATTTTACTTTTTTCCATAGTATTTTCAAATTTTCAGAAGAGGTGCTCTCTCTACAACCCTCAAAAATAGAAAATAGAAATCATTTAACCGGTAATTTGATATTTAACGAACGAAAAAAATGGTTTTAAGAATAACTAGAGAAAATTTTTTCGAGTTTTCAGCTCTAAAATGGGAGCGCCCTCAAAAGTTTTTAAAGCCCATTTAAAGGTTATACAAAAGGTTCGAAAACACCAAAAAAGGTCCACAACACTCCTGCCAAGTACATACCTTTACTTTTATGCCAAGTTTGAAAAAAATCAGTCAAAAATTCGGGGAGAAAAAAAATTTAATGTAAAAATTTCTCTTAAAAATGAGTTTTTTACTGCCCCACTACCCAGTGACGAGGTAAAAAATCGTAAACACGCTTAAAAATCATCTTTTATTAGGGTTCAAATAGTCTCTTAAGAATTTAAATTTTGAGACCCAACGGCAAATCATTCTCCTTACCCGGAGGATGGGGGGGGGTCGACTTTTCAGCCTTATGATTTCAGGAATAGCTTTACTTTTATCTTCAACTGCAATGGGTAGGATATTGCGTTTGAAAAATATTACACATACGAAGTATTCTAATTGGTAAAAAATTTCCACCACCAGCGAGAGAAAATTTTAGTCAACACTACGCGTAGCATAACGAACCTGGAAAATCCTATATTTTCATAATTAAAGGACCATAAAAGGTAAACACATTCATCCTTTTACGCTTTTACATTTTCCATTCGAGAAACGCTCTACATACATAGTCTATGTATCCGGGCACGCTGCACGGTAGCGAAGAGCAAGAGCGAATAGCAGTACGGTAACTGGCTACGTATCTCTTTTCGTATTCATAATATGAAATTTGGCCGCTGAAGTGATTTCATTTCGCACACATTAAAATTTATATTCGACTTGGCTCAATTTTTCATATAACATGGTTGATGTGCCATTGAAAAGAAAAAGCATACGTTCATTTGTACGTATACCTATTTCACTGGCACGATGATGCTGTTTTAGTGTATGTTTACGTCTACGAATGACGATACGAATACGAGTACGAGTAGATTTTCATTTGAAACGTGTCGGTGTCCGCCATGTCGGAGAACTCTAGATGGCACCGATAAATGTGTTTTTAAACGTCAGAAAAATTTTCTTTTTACGACGAGTTGTGTAGAACGAGAGACAGAGAGAGAGAGAGAGAGAGAGAGAGAGAGAGAGAGAGAAAGACGAACAGAAACAGAGGCAGACAAGTAGGTAGGTACGTAGATGCTCGTCGAGCATCGAAATAAAAATCTGTATGTGAGTAACTGTTTGATAATTTAACACGTAACTTGGTCATGTGTTGAAAAATAAATCAAATTTCCGAAAAACGTGTATTTCACTAAAAAAGTTTTTGTATTCAAGACACAAAAAGATTTTCAATTTCGACGTGTCCTTCCCTCTCAGCTCTTTCGCCAACGGTAAATGTAATTTTTTTTTCTTCAACTCGCGCCAAAGTTTGTTTTTCAAGTCGGATGAACTTTCTAGTTTGAATTGCTGAGCGCAACTTTTCTCAAAAGCGTATATTTTTTTGAGTAGTTGCTGCGACGAATTACCCTTGCAAGTCACAGAACTTAATCGCAAATAAAATAAGCGTCGAGTTAAAATTCCGGCTCGATTCGGGATTTTACTCTCATCCTCGTAGGTACCTAGCTATCTACTCTTCCGCCTTCTGTACTGACTGCTTTATTTGTTAGGTCGTTCGTTTAGCTTTGCTTCGTCTGTGTCTTCTACTACAATTTTGTCAAAAAATATACCTAACGCATACCAGAGATCTTCCCTCGATACGCTACCTTCTTTTACAGCCCTCCTTCTCCCTTCTCTTAAATATATGCAGTATTTCTCAGGTTGAATTTTCACTTAAGCGTAGGGCTGTATTGAATGGTACAAATGAATATGAAAATAATTTGAAATTAAAAGTTAGCGCCCTACGAGTGTAATATTCTCCCTTGGATCTGTACAAGAAATCCCAGTCTTATAGATTAATTAAAGAAGGTCCACGGCGAAGTTGGTTAAATTTATAAAAATCTACAAGATATTTACGTCAATATTTTGACCGAATTTAAAGCAGCAACAAATTACACTTACCAAGCGAATAGTTCTTCGAAGCTTCGTAATTTTTTCAGTTTTGAATCTGTAATAAGAAACAAACATCGATTATATATTTTAAATAACATCATCTCGTGTAATATTAGAAACTTTATAACACAAATTTCAAACGTATTCGCGAATTTAAATCTTTCTCAAGTTCTAATTTTCTTCGTGAAGAAAAACGCAATATGCTGTATCCACTCTCGAAACACCTTCATTCGTAATATGCTCTATCTTAATTGAGATTAAATTAAAATTTTATTTCAAAGGGAGGTTTTAAATATATTCGTCAAATTGGCCTTGGATCTAGGAATTTAAATTCATGAAGGGACTGTTTAAGCACTGATAACAGTTGATTTTCAAGTGTACTTGCGATATTTTGTTTCGCATCGGAGGGGGGGGGGAGGCTTGAAAAAATACCGACATCATAATACTTGTGAAATTACATTAGAACGATTTGATAAAAATTTCATGTTTCCAACTCTTTTTTTCAATCTGATTTTCTATGTAATTTTTTCAATGAGAACCATGTTATTATGGTCTACCAACCTACGGCGGATGAGGAGGGGATATCAACAAAATCCGTTTTGGGGTCCTAGAAGACCATTACTACCATTTTTGGTCATGTCAGATGAATATTTTCATTTTTTACTTTTTTCCCCGAAATTGAAAAATTATTTGCTCAGCTCGATACAAACCAAAATCGATAAAAATTGGGAATAAGCTTCGATTGGAGTACCATTTGATATATCGGAGTGGGGATGACATCGGGTCAAAATTGAGTACGACAAAAATTTGAGAGAAGGGGAGGTGGAATTGAGGGTCTAAAATCGCAAAAATTGTAGAAGATCAAAAGTTGTAAAACGTATCTAAAAATCATCCTCCTAGGTCAATTAGGAGGGGAGATATGAGGAAAAACTAAGTAACTAAATCAAAGTTTGCTAATTTCCAAAAAATTTTAGAAAGTTTTCTTCAAAAATAAATAGTCGAAATTACCACTTTTGACAAATTTTCATCATTTATTTCATAAAATTCACTTTTTGCGATTTTTACACAATTTTCTAAAAAAGTAAGAAGAATTTTTTTTTTTTAGAAATGCCCTCTCGAAATGGATGTAAGACATCAAATTTCAGACGATTAAAAGCGTATTTTGAATTTTGCCTACCATAGCCGATTTTTCAGGGGCACTCAAAAATGGTAATTTTTCACCTTTTTTGAAATAATTTGTTAAAAATTGAAACAAAGCACCTCTGAAAAAAATTCATCAAAGGTAACATAAATTTTATCCATTTTAGACCCTCAAAAACAAGTTTTCATTATTTTTCCTTTTTTTTTTTTTTTGAACCATTAGTACAGTATTCGTGGAGGTTGGGAAACCTATTGAGAGCCCCTGAAAAGGTTACAAACCATGAAAACTGATTTGGAATGCACAAAGTTGAGTGAACATGGCCCATTTCACTATGGATTTTACTAAAAATAAATTTTTAATGAAGTAAAAATTTTTTTTGAAAAAACAAGAAAAAACCATTCTTTAATCATCTCTAAAAAATCATTAATGGGAGGTAAAATTAAAATATTACGCTTCAATCGTCTGAAATTAATGCCCTACATCTATTTGAAATCAAAACAAATTTCCTACATAGTTTTTCAAAAAATCTAAAAAATTACAAAAAAACGAAAAAAATTACATTTTTTAAAAACTCAAAAAAAAAAAAAACAGGAAAACAGCGAAAATTTTCCAACAATAATAATTTTGGGTATAAATATAGGTGAATTCCAATTTTGAAAAAATTCAAAAAAAAATAGTCGAAAATTTTTGAAGGCTCTTCTATGATAAAGTAATGAAATCCTCTCTGTCGTCCATAGGAATGAAATTCATCCAAAATGTTGGTTTTGATATTAAAACCAGCCCAAAAAAATTTTTTATCCGTTCCCCTCACCCCGACTCGAGTAATATTTCTTTATATGCTATGCTCAAAATTCAATATTTTCCATCTGATGAAGGGCAGGCGGGGGAGGGGGCTGTTCGATACAGTTTGAAATTTTAAGACGAAATGATTATCAAGTAGGGGTATATAATCAGCCCAAAAACATTTTTTATTCGTCCCCTCCCTCCTACCGACCCGAGTAATATTGCTACGTGGGCTCAAAATTCAATAATTTCTATCTCCAAAGAGGGAGGGGAGATGGTGGTTGAAACGATTTGAAATTTTTACACGAAATAGTTATTTAGTAGGTGTATATGTGAGAATTTTTTCAATTTTTTTTACTATTCGGGGGAACTAAAGGGGGGGGGAGTTTGAAAATTATGAAAAAAAAAGAATATACCCTTAAGCATTATACATGTATATATGTTTTTGAGATGCTCAAGGGAGGTGCGACATGCTCAAAAAAAAATTGAAAAATTCATGAAAAACGCGATCTTTTTGCCACGTTTTAACCTTCAAAGGTCAATATTTCGGTGAAAATTGAAATTTTATACAATGTACGTATAAACACTAGAAAATGACAGTTCTTGATTTCCGAATGTCAAACAGGTATAATATACGTATTGTTTTGCACCTATTGTAAGCCTGCCGTTTCTAAATTTTCAAAAAAAAAAAAAAAAATCAGCCCCCTTACTACCCAACTATTGGTTTCCTTTCGATTGGTTTAAAAACGAACAATTTTTTGTAATTTTTGGTACTCCTTTCTCCCTCGTTTGTCCGCCAAAGGTCGATACTTCGTAATAGTCGGGTTTTATGCGAAAATACAGGCATAGAAAATCAGGCTCAAAACTACACTAACAATGGCGCACATCTGACTACCATTAAAACTCATCAAGTTTTCCACAAGCACACCACTACTTTTTGTGATGAACCGCATTCTTAAAACCGCAGTCGCTTTTAATCCATCACAATTTGACTTGACTCGACTACGCGATGAAACGTATACAAATTACAAACGCGGATGGAGAAACAAAAAGAATGCAATATAAATTATGAAAAAAGTCTAGGTACACTAGGTACGTGTAAAACGGAGCAACGTTGCGTGCTTAATCCGAAATTAAAAATTTTATTCAGCAGCCGACGATATGATATCTTTTTTTCTTTTTTTTTTTTTTGCAACGATACGACCACCATCGCCTACCTAGTCTCGGGCTGAAGCTCGACATGCAGAAAGACGGCAGTTTCATCACGTCGTCGAATGCAAAGCGTAAATGCGTGAAGAAAAATACGCGCGTGTGCCACTACACCGAAGTACGACGAGTACGTTGAAAAAAGAAAACACTACAACAACGCTGGCAAACAATGTACGTACAAAAGGATGAATGAAAAGAATAGAATTAACGAGGCAGCAAAATACTTGCAGCATAAGAAGCAGAAGAAGGAAAAAAAAAAAATATGCAGTTGTACGCTGTCTTCTTATTCATCGCGTACTGAACTTTCATTTCAAATATTGGTTTCAAATTGTTGTGAATAGAGGGAAACGCAGGTCAATGGTTTCAATCTGGAAATTTGCTTTCTCTCGTGTTTCCTTCCTTATACACATTCGCCTTTGTGTACAGAGTGTATCTATGTCGTTCTTCTTCCATCTTTCGATTCGTCTAGCGTATTCCACGTTTACGTTTGTACGTACACAGTCGTATACGTAGTATTAAATTCACCATTTATACCAAACAGCGTTAATCATTTCAGTCGAGTCGACATCATCCTCTCGACGTCTCCGTCGTTCGGCTCGGCAGCCAACCTACATACACACAGTATACAGTATACCTACGAACTTCGGAAATTCTACACCGCGAGCAAGGATTAATGATTCGTTGCTAGTGCCAGTGCGCCACACACCAGCATTCGTCGTCCTAACCATCGTACTGCGCTGTAAGAGATGAAATTATTCGTTCGAGTGTAACATCATTCTTCCCAAATGGATTTCTACACCGCGAAATTGTACTATTTTTTTGTCTTCCTCCGTACAAAGAGATTATCTTGTAACACTCGCACGTATTTTCCTTCCCATCCAAGACGTGTTTTATTTGTACGTTTGAATATCGTTGATTTTGCACCGAGAGACCAACATAAGCGTGGCAAGATTCAAAACTTTTCATATACAAGAATTACAATTACGTTCCCATTTTCAGAAGATAACATCTCGAAAACGTACATGCATCTGAAATAACTATTGTCGAATTTTTCAACCAAAGGGTATATGGCTGGGTAAGGGGTGAACTCGGCCCCAGCCATGATTTTTGATCTAATGCCCCCAGATGGTGTACCTTGATGTAAAAAAATTTTGGAAAAAATTTTGACCCCCCCCCCGCTTCGGAGTGATGGTCATTTTATCGCATTATTTTCAATAATTTTCAATTTAATTTCAAGAGGTGCATTTACGACGATTTTTTCATCAATTTTGGTGCTTTCCTTCTCGTGATTTTGGCCATTCGAAATTTCCTGTAAATAGAACCCTGATGGCGAATATTTCATCTCATATACTTGTAGGAAATTGAATTCTCTACAAAAAAGGTCTCTTACAATTTTTTGATAAACCTCACCATTTAAAAGTTATTGAAGGTTAAAGCTTCACCATTTTAAGGATTTTTTTTTATGAATTTTATAACTACTCAAGACAAAAATGTTATGATAATATTTTGAAAAAATTGCTGGAGAACGCTACTTCAAAATTCACCCCACATCTATTGTGGCAACCGATTTTGAAAACCAGGCGTTCCTCGGATTCGTAATGGATCAACCTATCCAGTACATGGATAAATTTTTCGTCCCGAAGGTTGCGTTTGGCCTGCAGCGCAGTACTTGAGCAAAAAATGGCCAAAATTGAAGAAAAATGGTACAGCGATTTTAAAAAAAATTGAAATTCATTATTTTTTTCCTGCATAACGAAACAACTTTCAAAGCTTCGGCTGTGACCATTGAGTGAAGAGTGTACTCCTGCTCGTTTAAAAATTTTTCAAACGGTCGGTCATAATAGATTTTTTAAAAGTTATGAAGGAAAAACTGAAAAAATCGAAAATTTATTAGCATATTTTTTGGTATTTATTTGGGTGTATTTTATGAACCACAACACTCCCTCACTCCAAATTTTTGTATCACATATATACTAGCGAGTATGTTCTGCATTTTGGCGCAAACTGCATCCTTAAAACTTGTTTTTTAACGTAGATTTATCTAACGTATTCAATTTTGGCGAACTCGTTTGCGCAAGAGTCAAAAATCCTAAAAAACAAACGTACAAAAGTGTTTAATTTTAGCAAATTTTTCGAAATTTAAAGTATTTTATATTGGCAATTAAAAAAGATCAAGAAAATAACAATAGATAGTATCCAAAAAGAAATTCCGTGGCCTATCTCCCTGAGAATCTTTGCAGATGATCTGAACATTTCACTTCGAGTAAGAGATATGAAATTTGCCGAATTTATTATCCAAGAAACGTTAAATCGGATCCAGAAATGGGCTGACCTAAACGGACTCACTTTCTCTGAAGCTAAAACGCATAGCATTCTCTTCTCAAATAAAAAGAAAATCCAACCACCCACTC
>FIZR01014613.1:0-24795 GCA_900060175.1 Ferrisia virgata | reverse complement strand
TGGAATTCCATAGATTTTGCCAGTTCGATTGTTGAATGTGTTGGAGGATGTTTTTGGTGTCATCGGGATTTATAAGGTGTAGTGAAGTAGGGTTTTCGGCAGATTTTGCATATTCATCGACTTTTTCGTTTCCCTCTATACCTATGTGACTTGGAACATATATAAATTTGATTTTTTTGTCAGAAGACTGGATATTGAAGATTACTTGATGGACGTTTTGAATTAATGGGTTGTCTGAAAACTTGTTTTGAATTAATAGGAGTATCGTTTATGTACATTTTGGAAGTTTCAGCTATTCACTCTAATATCAGGTTGTATCCCTATCACTGATCAAGAAAAGACATCGTTATACCATTTTTAATACTTGATTAATTTCAACTGAAAAATATTCAAAAATTAGTATAGGCTATTCACTAAATCTGTAAAAAAAAAAAATCGTGATTAATGTTCGTGTTGAATTCAACGTCGCCATTCGTAAACATGTGTTTTCCCCCATAAAAAAAATTTGACGAATTAATTCTATACTAAATTTTAAAGTACCACATTCGGATGAACGAACGAACCATAAACCAAAGAGTACTTCTGTTCAGTACTTATCGGTACATCATCAGACGGTAATGGGTTACTTGAACGCTTACGAGGTCAACCGGTGCGGTGTTATATTAGAGACAATATTGTTATCTTAATTCATCGAACAGGACAGTACTTATGCATGTTCTTTGATCGTTACGAGTGAATTATTGTTGCACGTTATTGCCAACAGCACAATGTTCCATCATCCACTGAACTTAACAATAAGTCATCATCATTTATCGTTCATCAAACAGTACCTAGTACCTACTACCTAGGAATTTTCCAATGGAAATCTTCCTCACAGGAGAGCGTATCATTATAGTATGTACTGTGTATACACGAGTACAGGAAGCTTACGAAATGAAAAACCCATTCTCGTATCATTATAATGATGAATTATTTCCTCAATGGACACTGATGTCCTACCTAGTACCTACTAACATATTCTTGCAAACCTTCTACACTCATACTCGGTAGTACTAAAAATAATGCTTAATAAGCGGAAGTGCTTCGCGATCGGATCTCCTGATCGAAATATGCACTTGTAAACTCATCAATCCCGAGTAGGTACCAGCTGTAAGACAGAGGAAATAAGAAAAAGGAGCCTCCATGCGTCCTTCGAAGGTCGTCTTAGCTCCAGAATTAAACGCTCTCGTGCGTGCGTGATCTAGTCACGCAATAAAAAAAAAAACCACATCAGCCTAAGCTACTTTCTAAATTCTGGCCAACCTCACCGGTTCTATAGCCATAATACATATGTATACAAATCCAACTTACGATGGTATTGTTTGCTCGCATGCTGCTCAGAGCTCATCTAATCCATCGTATATTGTACGTGTGTACGTGTACGTGTACGTAAGCTCATCTCGCTCAGCTAATCTATACGTAGAGGTACGAATGGCAATGTACCTCTCTACTTAGACATGTATTTAGACTTATAGAGACACTTCGCATGACGTATTTATAACTTTCTTTCCGGTGCTCACTACACACACACACACACATATACATATGCATAACGCAACGTGATATTATAAAGTACGAGTACATAATTCGTGTGCTGTATGCTGTGTCCTGTCTATTACAGTGTGAGAATTTTCGATACAGGTTCTTTATTATTATTATCATTATTATTACTTTTTCTCCCCGCTGATGTTGAGCTATTGCTACCGTTAATATATTAAGCTTCGACGAGCGACGCGACGTATCAACTATGGTACCCTACCTACCTAGCTACCTACCTATACCAACCTATCTAACATAACGAATAGGTAATTGTTTCGAATTGTAAACGGCGTCTCAGGTAACAGCGTGTGACCGAGTTTAATACACTCTTTACAGCATAATATTATAACATGTGTACTGTAAACGAACATACTACATATATATATATATATGTAGGTAAAGGTATATGGTATGCGTTCTTGTCAACGATATTCGTCATAGTTTGTGAACGCGGATAAGCATTGAATAATTCATCGTATTATTCGCTCGTATCGCTCGATAATTTATTTCCCATCTTAATACTTAGCTACAGGTTGTAAAATCTTTCATAACTGTTTGGACACTGGACAGCTCAACGTAGGAAAGGAAAGAAAAATGAATGAAAATCGCATACCTGTCACTGCCACTCCCACTCCATGGACTACTTCTCAAGGGAAAAAAACAATTGAAAAGAGATGATTATTTAGATCCATAAAGGCGAGGAAAATTTTCAAAATAGGATTATTTTTGAAAACAGACGTTTTTTTTTGGTTTCTAGACTCAGGAATGACTTTTTTTTTTCAACACGTCATTATCGAAAAGATGCGATTTCAAGGGCTAAATCTCATTTGTTAGTTTGCTTTTGGATCACGCTCGCACAAATGCATTGAAAATTTGCCAATTAATTTTTTAACACATTTATCTAATTTAGGAGAAAAACATGTGTTGTAGAAAAAATTTACATGGAGGAAAAAATGTAGAGAATAAAATTTTTTATAAGGTTAACGGATTTTGAGAAATAATCAATACTTTTTTTGCATTTTAAAGTTGAAAAAAGAAGGCGATTAGAAGAACCATAAAATCAAAGAATTTCCAATTATCAAAAGTCAAAATCACGAAGATGCACTTCGAAGGCCCTCTCCTCCCACATCTTCATACCGATAATTGAAATTCGATTTTTTTCTAGCGCGGAGCCAGAAATACGTTCTAGGTCGGGTTGAGCAATAAATAGCTCGGAAAAGCGCTGCGTGATGGAAAAGTATCTATTGAAAATTCCAATGTAGCGTGAAAATTAGATCCGGAATCATGAACTTTTCTTCAAGTTCTGGGCCACAGAAAAAATTTAATTTTGTTATTAACCAACAAAGCTTGACCAATTTTCAACAGTTTTTCACAATTTATTGTTATTTTTTAGATTAGTTTTTCTATTTTATAATGTTTTTTCTCAGGTTTTCTGTGAGTTTCGTACTCTTTTATCCATTTTGATACTTTTTTGAAAAATTTTTAACAATTTTTCAAGTTTTTTTTTCCTAATATTTTACTTAAATTTCCGTAATTTTCATAACTTTTTTGTTATTTTCCGTAAACTTTTTGCAAGTTCCATGCAAATTTTTACATTTTTCAACATTTTTTCATTCAGTTTTGATGAATTAACCGTACATTGACGCATTCGTGTTAATTTTTCGTTCGGTTTCAACATTTTCCAAAAATTTTTTTAATAACTGAGACAAATTTTTTTGATTTTTAATGCTATTTTCGTGAACTTTTTGTAATTTTTGTAACTTTTTTAAAACCAGTTTGCAACAATTTTAAGCAATTTATTAGTTAATTTTGAAAAAATTTACAGCAAGTACTTTTACAAACATTTTTTAGTTTTTTTGCTCATTTTTCAACACACAAATTTATACATGTTTAAATTTTTTTTCCTATTTTAATAATTTTGTCAACCTTCTTCTTCATTTAACGATTTTTTCTCATATTTTACCAAATTTCATTATAATTTTCGACATTTTATTTCTCAAATTTTTCTTCATTTTCTTTCATTTTATACAGTTTTGTGATTTCTTTTGCTCATTTTTCAACAATTTTTCACTATTTTTTCTCAAGTTTTAAGGTAAATGGGGAGGTATGCTCTCAAAAATCATCAGAACCCAACTTAACTTCATCAAATCCATTCTTGGGAAGGTTAGAAGGCGAAATGGATGCAATGCGATTTAAAAGCGAAATCTTCTGAAAGGCTCATTCAGGACACTTTTATTTTGGCAGGCTCCCATCCCAAGCTACAAGTTAAGTTTCAATATTCTAGCTCAATTTAGGAGGATACGTTATACAACTTTTCGTTTTATTTCAATTCCCTAAATGATAAGTACAATTTTTAAGTTTTTTGCTCTTCATCATCCCCTCCTCCAAATTTTAACACGAATGAATTTTAGCTGAAGTTCATCCATCATGATATCTGATTCTGTAGGATAGGAGTTTCAGTTGATGGCAGAAAAATCTCAAATCCCAGATACGTAGATGACACTACTCTATTTACAGCAGATGAAGAGGAGTTTGCAGAGCTAATCAATCGAGTGAAAGCAGTAAGGGGAAGAACTAGGACTTTGCATCAACGCTTCAAAGACTAAAGTTATGGTTATAGATCGGGCTGGATATCTTTCCGAATCTGATGTCTTGAAAGAGTATGACAAGGTTGACACCTTTGTTTACTTGGGCTCTACTTTAGAGGCCAATGGTGTATTTTTGGTAGAAATACTCGAAAATCAGCAACGACCAGACTATGGAATGTCATATGTAACCGGAAGATATCTACAGAAACAAAGAAGTGGCTGATCAGAATCCTTGTGTTTCCTACTTTTTTTGTATGCGGCAGAAACATTGGCATTGAAGGTAAATGACAAAAGAAGAACAGATGCCTTTGAGATGTGGATTTAGAGAAGAATGTTGAAGATTCCAGGGACAGCGCGAAGGACAAACAAGTCACTTGTAGAAGAACTGGAGGAGCCAGTAAGGCTAAGCGTTCTATGCGAAAAGTCCATCATGGAATATTTTGGACACATGACCAGAAGGAAAGAGGAGAATCTAAAAAAAGACATTCTCTTCGGCAAAGTGGCTGATTCAAGAGTGAGAGGAAGATCTCTTACCAGATGGGCCGATGTAATATAAGCACAACTGGGATCAGTCGCTTTGGCAGTGAAGAAGGTGCAGAACCATGATGAATGGTGCACCTTTGTTAGCAGCAGTTTGGTTGTGACAACTTTTACCTCTTTAATTTTTGGATACGTTATACAACCTTTCATCCTCTTATTAACTGGCTCAATGACAAATAATTTTTGAGATTTTGGTCCTTCTCATCCTATCCACCAAATTTTTACAAGATTGAATTTTGACTCGAGGTCATCCATATTCATATATATCTGATTCGCTACCAATGTAAACTTGCTGACCAAATCTGGGCAATTTCGATCGGTATTAAGTGCAGTAAATGATTTTAATCTTTAGAGAAAAAATGAAAATAAATGTCAGACTTGGCCAAAGATGCTTTTAATGATATTGTAGGATTCCAAAACGGATTTTGTTGATCTCTTCATTCCTGCTCTAAGCTTCCTCTGTAAGTTGATGGTCTACAGTACTGTAATCTTTTTACACAACATGTCAAAGAAAATCAGGCTAAAAAGGGATACCAACGACCCGTACCTCAAAGCCAAATTTCATCCTGGACTGGACATTTTCGATATAGAGGATATGGCAGACCAAATCATAACCAGACAAGGCGATCTTCACAAGATTGCAAAATGTTTTTGATGCAACTTACAACTTTTTGGAATAGAATATTGCAAAGTGCACACTGCCCAAGTATCCAAGCTACATGAGATTTGAAAACAATGATACCTTATCTCGCCTGTAGGCTTATTATTTTTTATTGCTTTAGACTGCGTAATTGATCGTGAGAATAAACTCACGTGTAGCTCTAAATTTTCCTCCATATTCATCTTCCACCGCCATCACAATCTATTGTCATGTTCTCTCAACCAATGAATAAACCTTCGAAGAGCCTTCTTTAGATTTTAATCTTATTCTTATAGGCTCGTCGTAGGTATCCAACACAGCATATCATATTCCTATTCGTGCTTGAATGTTTTATGTTTATAGAGATGAAATACACATAGACATACGACCAGCATATTACGAGCTTATTAATATTCTCCTACGCATCTAGTACGTGTCACCTGCGCACGTGCGATGAAAAATCCAATTCTCAATTTACTGTCGTCTGAATGAATTAATTGGCGCGCAATATACGATGTAATTTTTTTTTATCATCGACGTTGGCAATGAATTCATTGATATCTGTACGTATACGTACATATTATACGTATTCACTGCTACGTAAGTCTATATAATGTAGTAAGCATAAAAAACTTAATAAATACTCGCACGATACATATGTATTACTTCTTATCATTCGTTTTATTGATATGTATTCATATGTACGTATTATGTATGCAAATAACAAATCCAAGTTCATTGCTCTTCACCTTGCGGCAATTAAAATAAAATAAAATCATTGGAAAAAAAAAGAAGAAGACAATACAAGAGTATCATTTGCGATAACTTAGAAAAAAACTCGCGCCTGTTTATTTGTTTACCTACACTAATTATTCTTTAAACGAATTTTTATCAAATTATTTAGCTTATTCGCGGTAATACCCATGATTACGCAAGTACATTGTCACTTGAACTTCCTCTTATCAAGCAAACGTACTGTTGGTAAATTCTAATAAATATTATTCTTACTCGTTTAATTTTTAGCCGAGTGGAATTTTACAATTGTTTTTTTTTCTGCCGAGCTACGCAATACCTTTCTTTTTTTTCGTACGGTATTACGAACTAGCGAAATCATCGTGTGTTACCGGAAAAATTACCTACTCATAGCTATGGTAATTTACTTGACGATGTACGAGGTATTCGACATAGTAGAAAACCACCATTAATCGTTGTTACTCGTTGATAGATAATTATCGCGCAAGTACAGCTATAATTACGTGGATAGGTATATTTGTAAACCGCATAAATTTGTGTGTGTGTGTATTTAAAAAAAAAAAATAACAATAATTATTCATTTGTATGGTTTATTTGTATCGACAATTTCGTACTATTTTTTTTTTTTTTAAATTGTTTCATTTTAATAAGTTTGCTTATTATGGTTTCGTTCAAAAATGAAAGTAAAGGTAGAAGGTAGAGTAAGATTTCACCATAGTTTAGAGGAAATACTCAAGTTGAACCATTACCTTTTTATAGTTTCACTCCAGCACAATTATATGCATATTCTTAATCTGTGATGAAACATTTTCAAAATTTTTTATCGCAGTGATGACGACTAAAGAGTAGAAACAGAGTGGGAAATAGCGAGAGATGAGGTAACCAAGGTTAGGGGTACACAGGTCCTTTTTTTTTTGTGGATATCGGATCACAATAATTCCAATTCGAAAAATTTCTGCCCTGCCACCCAGTTTTCTCAACTTGCAAAAACTGAGGTGTAATTCAAAAAGAAAAGAATATCGTCCAAAACACTACATTTTTGGGGATGTGAATAGGTGTGAGGGAGCTGAAAAGCCGAAACTACTAAAAGACACATTTCAGGCTCCGATTAAATCTGCATACCGAATTTCAACTTCCTGGCTTGATTTAAAGAGGATATATGCATGTAAAAGCTTATTTTTAAGGTCAAATTGGGGAAAACCACTATATCCTCCCCTCTTAATTGATCTACGAAGCTGATTTTTTTGGCCTCGCAGAACCTCCTTACCGAAATTTGGACATGGCTGAATTTTGACCCAAGGTCACCCTCACTCATACATCATATCTGTCACCAAATTGAGCCTACTAGATGAAGTTAAGCAATTTTCGTCAACATCCGCTCGACAAAATGATTTTAGTCGTCAGAGGAAAAAAAATCTTTAAAAAAAGCATCACTTTACCAAGCTTTTTTCTCCACCAGTAATGAGGGTAGGGAAGGTTCAATGAAGCTAAAAGGTAGACACCAGCAAAAAGCACATCTAGGACCTACAGTAAGTCTACATATCAAATTTCAATTCTTTGGCCCACTTTGGAGGGGGGGGGGTCATGCGAGGAACAAACCCCAAAATAAGAAAAACCAACAAAAAAACAACTTTTTCGGGTTTGTGAGGGGGTACAATGAGACTAAAACGTAGAAATCTTCAAAAAGCACATCTAAGACTTATACTAAATCTACCTATCAAATTTCAAGTTCCTAGCTCAATTTGAAAAGTAAATAGGGGAGGAACAGCCCTTTCACGAGGTCAAAAAGGGAAAAAACTCCCATAAAACCTCCCTTAATTGACCCAGGATGCTGATTTTTGGGTATGTTACACAAGTTTAGGTTCTCTACAGATTAACTTGAAAAGGAACAATTTTAGCGATTTTGGCTCCTCAGCACCCCCTCCCCCAAATTTGGACATGACTGAATTTTGACCCAAGGTTGTCCCTACTCATTATATATCTAATCCGCCGCCAAACTGAGCCTATTGATCGAATTGTAGCAATTTTGATCAATTTGGAGCAGGGTAAATGATTTAAGCTTTCTGGAAACAAAAAAAAAACAAATATCTTACATGATCAAAAATAGTGTTAAGAATATGACATAGAAAATCAGGCTAAAAATTACGAAAAATTAAAAAAGAAACTGAAAAATTTTCCAAAAATCGAAAATCAACTTTTAACCCCACTATCCCTATTTTGAAAATTTTTTTTAAATCCTGTTTTTTCGTTATGTAGTTGGAAGTCACTAGCATGGGTTAATATCAACTTGGAAGACTGTAACTTTGGGGATCGATTTCCAGCATGTAATGACACATTTTAATGGTATTCTACAATAAAAATTCAAAAATTAATTTTCTTGCTGTCACCTCAAAACACACAGGAGGAGGGAATTCCTTTACTTTAGAAATTTGTGGAAAGCTGCAAACAAGTAAAAATTCCAAAAATTGCCGGCCACTTAGCCTTGTGATATAATGAGGAGATATGTGTGATGAAAACCTAGACCCAGTTGTGCTAAGAAGGGGAGACTGTAATTCAGCAGGTAGATTTATGTGAGGTTCTAGATGTACCTTGGTGAGTTTCCACTTTGGAGCTCACCTGTGTTCTGTTGTATTTCCTAAATAAAGAATCTTTGAGAGGTTTTTGGTCCTTTTGTGCTAATTCTCTCTTCACTCCACCTTGAGATGAGATAAGGGAATAGAGAGTTAAAACTGAGTATTCAGATTAACAAACGGATTTTCAATGTGCTTTTTTGGTAGAGTCAATTTTTCTTCCTAAAACCAATCTCTAATATTCTTCAATGAAGATTAAAAATCCTTTGATAAAGATTTAAACAGAGTCACTATCAAACATCATCGTCGTCGTAATTATGTCATCCGCGTTAGGCCATTTGACCTGTCCGCTGTGGGGCTGAACTTGCCGAAAATGAGCCTGAAATGTGAGTTTCTTCCTCAGTCTCCCTCTGCTCCTTCCACTGACAGGTGTGTATTGGAGGATCTGTTTCGGTGATTTTTTTCCTCCATCTGTTCTACACATTTTTTCCAATTTTTTTGGTAGGACTTGATTTTTTCAATGATTGGTGATGTCACTCCAAGTTCTAATGTTATGGTCTCAAATTTTACCCTACCTCTTAGGGTTACACCCGCTGTTTTTCTCGTGAATTTCATTTCTGCCACTGAATTCTTCTTTTATCAGGCTTCTTCAGTGCCCAACTCTCGCATCCACATGTTATCATTGGTACTGCGAGCGTGTTGTACACCTTCAGTCTAGTTTCCTTCTGCACCTTATTACTCCTGAGGATTCTGTTCATCAGTCCAGTAACAGCGAATAACTTTACGATGTTGTTACTTCCATCTACTTCTGTTTGACACAAAATTTCATTTCCAAGGTATCTAAATGTGCTAACATGTTCGATAACGTTTTCGTTTATTACAATTTTACTACTCACTGCATCCTTCCCTTTACAAGCCATAGTTATGGTTTTCATTGAGGATATCTTCACACTGTACGCTTCTGATGTTTTTGTAAGCTGAAATATCGCTCTTTGCAGGTTGTCTTCTGTTCCCACTAGTATTGCCTGATCATTTGAAAAAATACTGTATTTATTTTCTGCTGCTTGCCCATCCTGATACCTTTTGGATCAGTTTTCTGTCCTTCTGTCCTTTTTTATGATGTGGTCTATGTACACATTGAACAGCACACAGGACAGCGGATATCCCCAACCAACTTCTTTGTTGATTGTAGCATGGTGGAAGAGTTTATTTCCAACTCGTACTCTAATTTTGGTTTCTTCGTAGGTATTTTTGAAGACTCCGCATTTTGCTGCTGAAGCCCTCATCTTTCAAAACTTCAAATAGCTTCTTCATGTTTACTCCATCATAGGCTTTTTCTAGGTGTATAAGGTATATGTGAGTTTTAAGATGATGTTCGATTCGCTTCTCCATCAGTAATTTCACAGAGTTGCCGGCATCAGTGCAAGATCTTCCTTTTCTGAATTCATTCAGACTTTCGGACATTTTTGTTTCTGCATGTTCTGCCAATTTTTCGCGAGTTATTTCAAGGTAGTTTTTCAAGTTTGCTAAGTTTGCCATGTCGCCTTTCTTGAACAGTGGTATCACAACTGTTGTTTCGAATTCTTCAGGTACTTTCGCAGTTCTCTGCCATGCCTTTAATATTTGGTCCATGCACACAGAACAGCGTGCATCTACTCAATTTTTTTTCTACGTCGGTGCAAAGATAAGTTTGTACTTAATATGCCATTCACTTCTTGTCCCTTGTAAATATTCCGAGCCCATCTCGATGACTTCCACATAAGCTGGGATTTTTTCTTGGGATGAAATTTCAACCAGATGGCTAATAAGTAGGTATAAGCTACAGGTACGTCATATGTTTATCTGTCACATTGAAAATGTAAATCTAAATATACTTACGTCGGTTCTATTTACGATCTTAATATGATACAAATTATTCATTTGCACGTCGCATCGTCTCATCGTGGTACCCATAATTAGCGTGCTGTACCTATAAATACGCCTGTTAGTACTGAACACGCGAGTATTATTTATCACGTTCGATAATGCGATAATTTTATAAATATTCATTCGAATGGCTATACATAGCATTGTCAAAACAAGAACTTACATTACCTTTTAATGCTTAGATGTGCGAATATTTCATTTATTTGTATCCGTATTTGAATCCTTTTTATAACACGCATGGGCCTAAATGATACATGTACAATGTATTATACATACATGGTAACTAATGTCGATTAAGGATAAATTTAATTCTAGTGCTTGAGGAGTGTTGTTTTTTTTTTAAACATAGGTAGGTATATTAATAGTACCTATTGATCGATTAGTTCATACGTAATTACTGCATTTGGAACTTTGGTGAAAATTTTTCATAATTTAATGCATCATTTGAGATTATTACAAAGTTCTCTATTTGCAATAAAGATTATCAAATAACATTAAATATAAAAATTAGATAAATTAGAATGACTTTCGAATAACTTTCAAATGTAAAATTTTGTTCGCAGTTGATGCACTAGCTCATTACATTAATGCACAATTTACTCTTGTACATAGATATGTCTAACAGCTGACGTAACAGGAAGGAATTAGAATCATCAGAAAATACATCTAGGATATCTTCCAAGTCTACGTATAAGTTACAGCTTCCCAGATCAATTTGGCTTTTCGGGCAAACTTCACCATAGGGACTGAAAGATTCTAAAGTCAAAAAAGCAAAGTCCTCTCATCAAATATCTTCAAAAATCATTATTATTGAAACTATAATCCCTCTCTATCTCCTTCATACTCAAAGCAGATATCACGTAATTTTAAGAATCGTTAAAAAAAACATTATCGAACGTATTTTATGATACGTAATGAACACTTACTGACTGATATGTCAATCTACACACAAACGCCCATACTACTATCATCAATATTACCACAAGTAAACAAGCTGATAAGGGATCGAATTAGTTAGCTGCGACCCATGATGACCCAAAAATGTGCCCCAAAGTTGACGTATCGATGCAAATTTCACAATATAATACAAACATGATATTATCTCTTTGTTGATATCATTGACGGAAGTGCGCATACATTTCTAAAATAGAACATTTCCATTCCACTTTGTTTGGAAATTCTTAGGGAGTAAAAATAATTCAAAATTATTCGCTTTAATAATGACACAAATCGATACTGACAAGATTCAGTTCGTACCTAATAATGAATTAGAGCATTTGCCAGTTGGTTAAAAACCAGTGTCAAATTAAAAGTTAAACGATGGACTGTAAATGTAGACCGTGTGTAATAGGTATAAATTCTAAAATGGCACAGAAATTAATCGCTTTCAATAACGCGTACACTGTGTTCGTTCGTTAATAACCCTGATTCATAAATCACTCAATATATGTAGGTATTGGATACGTGTTGTCTCGTTCATATTCATAAATGGATAAGTATTATTTATAGAACTTGTACAATCGATTCATTGTCAAATAGACATACAAATATTTTGGACAAACAAAAAATACATCAAAAAATATGCACATACATACCTTCTTTTACTTAAAAAACAATAAAAACTTAAAAAAAAAAAAAACATTTCTTTGTTCAATCAAATATGGCCCTGACCTGAACCAAATTTATAGCAAGCAAAAGTTTGGTTTATGCGTAAAGTTCCTCCCGCCAGGTGTGGTTGGTCTCTTCCGGGTATTGCCTCAGGGAAGCTTCAAATAAAAAAAGTGTATGAGTGTAAAAATATTCCACACTAAATCCTGCATCAGATGAAAATTTTATTTTTTGAAAAAACATAATTCTTTGCGTAGTACGAGCTGCCCAAAGTTGACCCTTTTTCAAATTTTCTTTGTGTATTTTAGAATAATAAATTCGTGTACAACTCTTTAAATATGCTTTCAATAGCAAAAGTGATTTGATCTGGAAATGACCGATGATCAATTCTGTACCAGAAGAGTCGATTAGTTTTCTTAAAAGTCATAAAATTTGGGCCTCAAATTGGGGAACAAGAAAAGCAAAAAACTTGCCTATGGAATGATATTTTTAAGTATGAATTTTGGCCCTTGCCTATTTTGACGTCCAATTTTGTAACTTTCGAGAAAACTTATGAATTTTTTTGGTATAAAATTGAACGTAGATTACTTCTAGATTGGATCGTTTTTGCCATTGAAAGCACATTTAAAAAGTTATAAAGGAATTTATAATGGAAAAATATGGGAAAATTTGAAAAGGAGTCAACTTTGGGCAGCTCTTACTACGCAAAGAATTGAGTTTTTTCAAGAAATAAAATTTCAGCTGATGCAGCATTTCGTGTAGAATATTTTTGTGCTCTTTTACATCTTTGCCTGATTTTCTAAATCTGTTTTGAGGCCCTAGAAGATCATTGATATCATTTTTGGCCATGTCAGATATTCATTTTTGATTTGATTTTTTTCCATAAAATTAAAAAATCATTTTTTCAGCTCAACAAAAACCAAAATTAATCAAATTTGGGGAATACGCTTCGATTGGCGTTCCATTTGATATACTGAAGTGAGGATGATCTCGAGTCAAAATTCAGTGTTGGCCAAATTTGGGGGGGGGGGTGCTGAGAGGGGTTAAAATGCAAAAATCGTTCCTTTTTAAGCCAATCGATTCGAAATCTGAAGTTGTATAATATATCTAAAAATTAGTCTCCTAGGTCAGATCTATTGCGCCCCCTAACAGCCCAGATCTATGGTTTTTTGAGCGAGTTTTTTTATGTTTTTTTTTATTTGAGGCTTCCCTGAGACAATACAGAGGTAAAATGAAATTTTTTGGTGGTTTTAACCCTCTGCTAGGGTTAGCTTCACACCAGGGGGAAGAGGGCAGAAATTTTTTTCCTTACAACTTATACCATAACCAGACCTAATCGAAATTTTGCTCACCATGAATTTTGTACGAGTCAATTTCTGTGATTTCAGGCCCTCAGCACTCCTTTTCTGTAATTTGAACAGAACTTAATTTTGATCCAAGGTCATCTTCACTCATATAATGTCAAATCCACCGTCAGTTCGAGCCTATTGACCGATTTGGAGGGATTTTGTGACATGCTCAAAAATAATTTATCAAACTCAGGAACGTGGTTGGCTTTGAATAATGAATTTATTATACAAAATTTTGTGAACCCATCTCAAAAGGTGGTGAAGTTATTGGGTCATTTTTCTGCAAAACTGTTGGAACTACTTTGACCCAAATTCATTTTTCCGAGCTAAAAAAAAGTTTTGTGTCAATATTTCAGGTAATGAGTCCTTCTTTTGAAATTTTCCTGAAACCGGCTTTACACACTATTTTTAAGATGCGTAAGCTGGGGCTCAAAGCTCCAACACCCTTCGAACTAAGGTACAACATTTTGTACGATGAATTTTTGATGCAAAAGTCATTCATTTCTGTGAGTTTGGTCGTACTCTGAGGCATATTTTTGTTCACTCCCAACTATCGGGAAAGTAGGTCAACATTTCTGGAGAGGCTCAAGCCTTCCATCCTCGTTTTTTTAAAAACCGAAATAATAAATGACAAATGTAAAAGGTTCAAAAATAAGCATTTAAGGGTATTTTTGACCTCCAAAAATGACATTTTAACCTTTTCAGTTGTACAAACTATCATGGGGGAGCTAGCTCATTATTCAGGAAGCCCCCCTATCTCCATCTATGACTCCAATCTAATAAATGTCACGCTGCAAAATTATGTAAATATTCCATCTTCTGAAAAATTCCACAATAGGTGGGATATATCACCGATTAGATAATATTTATTTACTCCACATTAACAAAACGTACGTATGTATTTTTCTGGCATTACCCGACAAAGTAGATGGTAAAAAGTTCAAGTTTACTCGTCTACTGATAAGTCGAACGTAGCCTTGAATTTTTTCTCTGCTCACTCCTAACCTTTTTTGATAAGAAATTCGATAATATTATTTTGCATACGAAGGTAGATTACATTGCATACCGTATCGAATATTTATTTCTATACGAACAGAAGTTCAATGTATATGTTTTCAATTTGGCAATTCAAGTTCACAACTTGTTTACCCGGAATTGAAAAATTGGAATTTTTTAAAATCATAACTCGAAAGTTCGAGAAACACATCTCAACGAAATTTTCCATTGATGGATTTTACACGAGGATGTTATCTTTACCCATTTACACACATTGCAAAGTTTTCATTCAAGCATTTAGCTAATTCTGTTTGCGCTCTATTTTTTTTTCTCTTCAGATGACCATCAAAATTAATGGAGCGAGCGTTGAATGGAAAAAGGTCGATTTATAATGCTTACAAAAAATTTTTTACGTGGTTTCGAGAGCAAAAATTGCATCTACATATATTTTTTATTTTTACTTCGAATTTCTTTTAGATAGAATTTTTCTTCTACTTTAGAGTAATAGATAATTGGGAGGAAAGAGTGGGAAATTGATGATAGTTTCTAAGCATAAAGATGGTAGTTTTCCCAAATTAGGTCCAAACAAGCGAGGATGACATTTTCAGCTGCTGAAGTTTATACCTAACTGTTTTGGAGCATTTTGAACATTCTGAAAAAATCGAAACTTTGGCTGAAGGTTGCAGAACGCTCGAAAAAGGCTTTTGTTGAAAAACATTATCAAATTTTCAAATTTTGAATTTTTTAATTTATTCTTCATTTTTACAATTTAAAATCGACAAAAAAAACTTTTTGTACTGTTCGATTGGAAATTCCAAGAAAACTGCTTCAACCTCGCAGAATAGATCCCAATAAGTGAGGATAAATTTTTCAGCAGTTGAAAGTTCATATTCTGCTATTCTGGAACAATTTGAAAATCCTGGAGCAAAAAATTTTTTACTGGAGGCTCCAGAAAATGTGAAAATTTTGATATATCGAACACTGAGGCTCAGGTTAAGTAGCAACCAAACTTTTGTTGATTAAATAAATGACTTGACCGATTCAATTTTTAATTTTCTTAAATTCTGGAATGTTGGAAAAATAAAAATTTTTGCAGCCTCTAGAATGCCTGTAAAATAGAATAGATCGATTCGCGAGGTCAATATTAGGTAGTTGCCCAATTTTCTCCCCTATAACTCCAAAAGATCGTATTTTTTGAAATATTTCATTTTTGCTGTATTCATCAGCTATAACTATAGGTAGTTGGCACACATTTTTTAAAATCCTCAAAAAATTCAAAAATGAACTTCAGCAGCTGAAAATTTGGTTCCGAGGGTTTTTGGCTATGCATTTTTCATCCCAGCTACGTTTCGTTCATATCAGAACCGGATAGCTGAGAAGGTTCCCTTGTAAGTTTTTCTCATTTTTTCTTCTTCACAACGAAATTTTTGTTTTTTTCCCTGTTGCAAGAACAACAAAAAAACAGCTACTTTCAAAACGAGAAAAAAAGAAGGAACGAGGTAAATATCTTGTACCTGTTCTCGCTGTAAAGAATAAAAATAAATATGTAAAATTATGTTAAGAAAAAATTCCTCTCAACATTCATTTGCGTCTTTGATGAAAAATTTTCTAATCTCATTAAAATCATGATTACCTCAGGGCACCAAGTTGCATTGGTATCTATTTCAAAAGTGTATGTACTTCAATACTTCATATAGGTTCAGGTACACTCATTGGCATAGATCCAGCTACCGTTGGAAAAATGTGACACATTTTGGCTCGTTTTTCATTCTTTGTAATAATTTAAATGAATTTCGATGGCGACGACGAGAAAACTTAATTATTTTCAAGTTGCAGGATCTACTTTGTTGGAATACAAAAATTTGACCTTCGATAAATAATAATTATAACGATTTTTTTCGACGGTTTGGCTTTCTTCTTTAGCGCCTTCTACGTCCCCCCCCCCCCCACCTTCAGTTACTTGTCTGAACAAATTCAACACGTTTTATTATACACTGCACTGTGTAATGTCAATATTTGAAGATCTTATGCCTTGCTTTTCCTTCTTCCATTTCTAAATGTAATCAAGCTTTCTCGATGAAATTTTTACGATGATCTATGAGTAATTAGAGCAGCTATAATTTAGAAAAATTCCACTTCATTTGGATACAGCTGTTTCATAGGAAACCAGGGAGGGGCACACTTTACGCTAAATTAAGAAAATAATAAGCCAGTTTCCCTTTCATCTAAGTCTATTGTCTTGGTGAATTTATTTTCTTCACTTCAACTTGAAGATATATCCCTTTTACCTGGTAAAAAATGAAGTCTAAGCAGTTTCCCCTTCGGAATCGTGAAGCTTTGCGAGACTTATAAATCAAGAGACATAAATAATTCTAGGTATCAAGTATCTAATATGTGATTCCTAAATTCCGGTAAAAAAACAGACGATTCGCTAAAGGAAGACGATACACTTCGTCGAATTCGTTGTAAACACAGTCATCATCGTCGTCACAATGAAAGCGGTGAAAGTGATAGAAACAACTCCCCTCGTGCATGTTGATTCCGGTCTTCATACTTCTCTCTCCATGTGTCCAAAACACTCTGTCATTTGTCCAGTAATCTGGTAAATTCGTCCAAGTCTAATTTCAAGAACTCACAACACAAATACAAATGTACACAACTCTCAACTCCGAACTCACATAATTCATAAAAATAAAAACGTAAGTACCTAGGAAAAAAAATCACGTAGAGTTTGTTCACTCGTTCATGATAAATCTACCATCGTTCATTGACAACCGGGCCAAGGCGAAACACTCGCCACAAATAATACATAGAATAATCCTAGCTATTCTTGTCGTTCGTCCACATTAATCCTACCTAATAAACTATATAATAAGAAATATTTCTTTCAAAAAAAAAAAAAAATCCTGAAACGATAATCTAGCCCCAAGTAATTAGAATGGTATAAATATTCACAGTGAGTACATTGTCCGGATCGCTTACCTGGTTTGAGTTTATTCCATGTATTCACCGAGTATCTGATATTTTTAAATGTCACATCCAAAGCCGGACGTTTTGGAAAATATTCTTCTTTGAATTGAGTGTTATTATTTAAAAACTTTAACGATTTTTTAATCCCGTTAATGTCCTCCTTTTTATCGAATCCACTGATAGATGAAGACATTTTGACGTTTCGTTAGTAAAAATATAATAAGGTACCTACGCGAGCCGATTTACATGTAAACAATAACTTCAACAAGCATATAAGCTCTCAACGAACTGATCCAAAACTAAATAAATAAAAGATTCAAAAAACAGAAACAAATACAAAATACGCCAAATAACACAAATAACGTATTTAGTTAATTTGATTAAATATTCGTACGCGATAGAAAAAATTCTAGATGGAACACGACGCGAAATGAATTTTCGACAATTAAATAATTACAATTACGATAGCAACGAATTGAAACGATCATATTATATGGCCGTTTCGAGGTTGACAAAACGACGCTGTTAACCAGACCGCTACAAATGCGTTACTGTTTTAGTTTACGTTTAATAAAAACTGAACAAACGCAACGTTCCGATGGCTCCGAGCTGAGTCATTTCGTTATCGCGGTTTGTTATGGCCACATACACACGTAAACATTCAACACTTACCGGAGATTTCTACGAGCCCTTTCGTCGTCGTTGTTATGGTAGGGAAAAAAAAGAACGAAAAAAGAACGAAAGAATCTTGATTGTGGATTGGTGGGGATACTGAGACGGCGCCTTCACCTGAAGTCAAATACACAGCCAAGACTATGGAATGTTACATGCAGACTCCTTCCTTCTTTTTTCTATTCTCCCCTCCTTGTTCATGAATAATTGTCATGGCATAGTAATAAGAAGAAATGTACCCTACGTCACCATTGGGCTTTACCTGGAATGTAATACTTGAGAAATTTCGATATTTATTCAATTCGGGGACAGGTTATGAAGAAAAAAATTCGGATCAGCAAGTCTTCGCATGTTAGTACACGATGTTCATTTTCAACTACATATATAAAGATGGAAAGGGCTGGGTGGCTATGTTTTCTTAACAATTTTGGTTTGAATGCTGAAGATTATCATTAAAAGTCAATCAACCAGCCTGGCAAGGCAAGAGAGACTCAGGGAGGTTTCGATCATCCCAACAAAATCAGTATGCAAGCAAGGAACACCATGAAAGACAAATTGTGGCTGGAGCAATGGCCATGCCCTCAACCACTTAATAATTTTGGTTTGAATGCTGAAGATTATCATTAAAAGTCAATCAATCAGCCTGACAAGGCAAGAGAGAGACTAAGGGAGGTTTCGATCGTCCCAGCAAAATCAGTATGGAAGCAAGGAACACCATGAAAGACAAATTGTGACTGGAGCAATGGCCATGCCCTCAACACTTAATAATTTTGATTTGAATGCTGAAGATTATCATTAAATCAACCAGCCTGACAAGGCAAGAGAGAGACTAAGGGAGGTTTCGATCGTCCCAACAAAATCAGTATGCAAGCAAGGAACACCATGAAAGACAACTTGTGACTTGAGCAATGGCCATACCCTCTACCAGGATTGTTACTGCATGGGGGCCAACCCACTGCGACCTTCACTCAGGTAGCAATAGCTGTGAAGAGGTAATGGTCTTTGTGAACAGTGAGACTGATTTCTCAAATATCCGAATACAGTCAAGATGCCAGCTAGTAGTGTGATTAGTCCCATTCTCCCATTAAGAGGGACACAGTCCTCAGAGGTATATCACACTACCATCAAAGTGCAAAGGAAGGAAGGAGAGAGGGAGCATGAAATAGTATCTAAAAGAGTATTTATGACTTACCATTTTCGAAGTATACATAATAAATTCCTTTTTTTTTATGATCAACAATACATAAAGAACTGAGTACAAATGAAGAATGAATATTTACATCCAGGTGTAAACATCGCTCAAGTTATCAACATAGCAAAAACAGCTGTTAGTATATTTTTGTTTTGACGCAAGCGGAACTCGAATATAGAATTTACTCCAGCTTTTTATTTTCAATGAAGAAGAGAGTAAAACTAAAAATTTTGTATTTGTGGATTTCTAAAGATCAAGTACAACAATTTTCGTAATTTAATATCATCCCTGCCCAAATGTGACCAAAGACACTGACTTTAGACATGAAAAAAGAGATTTGTTTCAGCTGAAGAAATTGTTTTGTTGTTTGGTATTAAGATGTAATTGTAGAAAATAGAAATTAGGTTGAGAAAAGATACAATGATCCATACAGCCGATAAAGTGAAAACTAGGTGTTTGTGTGATGCCCACACACACACAAACACAAGGGACTGAAGGAGGCAAATTCCAACTCATTGTGAACCTGATTTCAAACTTGAAAGTAATGAAAAAAAGTCCTCATTTGACCACAGGGCCAATTTGGAACTAGAAGATCACGAATCAACAATATGTACCTTTCGTTAAGCTACCCTCAGATTACAGGGAAATAAGCTATTAAAAAAATAAAATAAAAGCCAGATAGAATTGTAATTGAGGAGCTTCTGCCATGTTTGTAACAAAATTTTTTCGACACAATGAGGTCAAACTATACTCAGTAGCAGTATAATAAGGAAATAATGATGGGGTGCTTGAACATTATGAAAATGAAAGCTTTAAAAATATCTATAACTAGTATTTTTACAATTATTTCATTCATTAAATCTCAGAAGAACTTCATGTGAAATTAATGAAAAACACATCTTAATTTGACCATCGTTTGAGACGAAGTGGCCAAGCAGCCCCCAAAGTATTGCTGTCCATCGGCCATCAGGAGTTTCCCATTGCATCCATGGCTTTGCCAAACTCCAAAAGGAGGTTTTTCTATCATAACATCACTTCCACAGTTTAGATATGAACAGCATTGCCTTTTGTTGAGAATTTACCAATAGTTATCTTGTTACATCAGAGTTGTACCCAAGAGTTATTTAAAGAGGAAGAGGGAATGGAAGTTTTTCTGGGTAGTAGGATAGGCAGTGCTGCCAGATGTGGTGATTTTACCTGTTTTCATTTTGGCAGTGGCGATTTCAAAAAAATTGATGAATTTTCACTCTTAATTTCCATTTGCAATATCAAATTTTATGATTTCTCATCAAAAACAATTTGAGAATTTTAAAATTGATTAAAATCTTTCACCAAAGATTTTTTGCTTCAATTTGAAAGCCAAAAAAACACTAAGATTCTAGCAGCGTTGTATGTATATGAATACAAACCAGTCAGTAAAATTGAGTAAACAATTCTACAAAGTTTAACTTCAAACAGGGCTGAAAATTTCTGCTGCTCGTCTTATTCTTTGTTTTTTTTTGGACACCATTTTACTTTGGTATTGCCCTTAGCTGTTATTGAAATTATGTCACTTTAGGAGATAACAAATACCTATGACATATGGCGCAGGTTGCTGGGATATTATCAATTTAAAACACATTACAAGAATTTTAAGATTGCAATCTTGGGTTTGTTGCCCAGAACGAAATTAAAATGACAGTAATGCGTAAAAAATGCAGAAAATTGAGCAAAATTAACGAAAAAATATGGAAAAATGTGTGGAAATCGACGAAAAATGTAAAAAAAAACCTTGTTGCAAAAAATTGTTGAAAATTAGGTGAAAATTGTCTTAAAATATGAAAAAAAAATTGCTAAAACCAGTGACAACTGAGTAAAAAATTTACAAAAAAAAGGGTAAAAAAATTACAAAACCCACAAAAAATGTTAAACATTAACCTATAATATGGAAAAACTCATTTAAAATCCATGAAAATTGGGTAAAGAATGCAAAAAAAATGATCAAAAATAATAAAAAAATGTTAAATTGAAGAAAATTTGAAAATTGATGTAAGAAATTAAAACTAGTCGCTGAGGGTAGGAAATTTAAATTTACTGCCATGAGATTTTCAGTTTTTCATCAGGCAAAAATTGTTAATGCTACGCAGAACATAAGGGCACCCAGAAATGTTTTAAGGGATGGGCGGAATTTAAAATTCCAAGAGCAACGAGGCTGAAATCGTATAGCCCTGTGAGCTACCCTTGGGTGTGCTAACGCTACACAGGCTGGAATTTCCAACTCTTACCTCTCCCAAATTTTTTACTCATTTTTATTTTCAGTGAGTATTCCGTTCCTAGAAGTTGGAGTTTCATATAAGTAAGCAGTGAACAATCTGAGTACCCCTTTGCTACTACTGAACTAATACCTATTTTATTAGGTGTACCCAAAATGGAAATGTTATCAATTATTTCAATTGTGAGTACGTTTGTATACAATGATAATTATATGACATTGAAGGTCAAACTTTGCCTAGAAATATAAACAAAAATGATAAAATATCATTCAAATACACTGCACAATACCAATTTACCACAAAAATTCTTGGCAAAAGTGTTAAGTACCTTTGCAATATTGAGGATTATGAATTTGTTCAACAATTCTTCAGTTTTTGAAGCTCCATCGTGCATCACGGCATTAATTGGTGAAAAAATTGAAATCAGCCTCAAAATTAAGAGTATACCCATTTTTAATTAAACTTTTCAAAATAATTTTTTACCATTTTTGGAATTTTTAGCTTTGAGCTTTGGCTAAGAAGGATAAAATTGTTGAGACCATTTCACACCTATTAAGTACTACCCATTGTCAATTTTCCAAAATTTGCAAAAATTGATCCATCCTAATATTAACGTCTCGAGTCCTCATTATGGGTATATTATGCTAGGTGTAGTATAGGACGCATTCGACCATGTTGATTATAAAATCACCAATCTTCATCTCTGCCTCAACTACTTGCTAATAAGTAAAATAGGTATATAAGTAAGTGATGGAAAAAAGCGCTGTCCTTCAGTTTACATCATTGCATTAATTTTAACAAAACCGCATTCGCTTGTAATTATTTCTTCTAAATAAAGATGCTGCGCAAACAAATGTAGTTAAGTAATTACCTTAAGCTTAGGATAATTAAGCCGATTGAAATGTGAATAAAAAAAAGGCGGGCGAGATTGCACCTAGACCTACACAGCAAAGAGAAAATGAACTCGATATCCTTGAGAGAGACAATACGTTGTCTGTGGAAAAACCTCATACTTACCTTTTTTTTTTTGTTACATAAATGTTGTAGGTAACCAAAATATGTCGCAGCAGTTTTCATCATTTTTACTAGCCTACTCTTATTCTTCCAATTAGAAAGATTCTCAATATGTACCTACACATTTATTTTTAATAAAAAACCACATATGTGTATGGATTACTATTATTAAAAATAGCAGACGAGAAATGACCAGAATTTTATTGATAACAAAATGTCACTTATAAGTACAAAATCCTTGGCATACTTTGACTCGACTACACTGATTATAACGAATTACAATTTCCCTAAAACAAGTTCAAGTGGCCAAAGATAAAATAAAAAAATATACTTGTAACATTTAGATATATACGGCCACCTATTAAGAATGTTTATTAGCCACCAAATTATTTGTCTTTATCAAACTATGTATATCTTATACTACTTGAGAAGTAGGTAAATAAAAACAGTCTGGTTCTGAATCTTATATAGATAACATTAAGTATAACAATACTTACATACCTACATTTCTCGTGACATATCAAAGCTCCATCCAATTTTCAATTTGCTTCTAGACCAAGTTGGACGATTTTGTAATCCAATCTATTACACTTTCGGCATCCATTTGTATGCGTGTAATTTAATTAATCAGCCGCTTATATTTTAAATTATTAATATGTAGTAATTTAAGGCATGCGACATTGTACTTTTAGATGGGTAAAATACTACAAGTATTGTCAACAATAGAAAACCAGAATTATTGAAAATTTTTGTGAAGTAAGCCAGAGAGATACCTTTGTACTCGTACATCATATTATTGTGAATAACTGACTTAAGAAAAATAACCTTGCACAATCGTCACATAGGCTAGTTCTGAATTTGCCAACACTGCTTCCATTTCATTCCATTTTTTTGGATCATCATCGTCATCGCCATCATAATCACTATTCTACAACTAAGCATAGTTATTATAAAATGTAAAATCATAGTGAAAGTTATTTTCCTTCATTGGCATCTGCAAGTGTGTAAGTAGGTACCACCGTCATATGATTTTAAAACCATTCCATAAACAATCTATGTGTTAAGCTCATAATATGTATGGAATAAAATTTTAATAAACGACTTTAAATGAATGGGTTAATTTCAATTTAAAAATACGGTGAAATGTGTTGTTGATAGTTTAAAGAAATGGAAATATGTTCGGACCAGTAGAGCTTTTTTCTTCAACAAAAATAGCTGTTTTTCCACAAGTTTTGCAATTTTTGCATTGCTGTGGATGTTTTGACTGTTTTTGCAGTTTTCTGCAGTTTCTCCTCTTTCACACATTTTTCTGTATTTTACCCCCATCTTACAGTTTTTGCAAATTTTTCACACTTTTCCTCATCATTCTGCGGTTTTCTGCACTCGCTGTAGTTTTCCACAGTTTTCAAAACATTTCAGTATTTTTCCACCTTTTCTGCAGTTTCCCACAGTTTTCTGTTTTGGAAGTTTTTACAATATTGGCAGTTTTTGCCATTTTTGCATTGTTTTGCATGTATTGACTGTTCCAGTCATTTTTGCATTGTTTTGAATGTTTTGGCTTTGAGTTGACTGTTTTGGCAGTTTTCACAGTTTTGCAATTTGTTCTGAAGCTCTTTTTGCAATTCCTGTTTATCTTGGACGTTTTGACTATTGTGACCATACCCACGTTCTCTTTCGCTTACTAATTTGGTCTTGCATTCCTCGTTCCTCATGAAATTGGAACTAGTTTTACTGATTTGATAAGTATATCTTTAGATAATGATAGCTGTACCTCATTCACAGATTATGTCTTTAACAATCACCCAAGACTCTCGCAAAAATTGGCAACTTCTCGTGAATGAGTATAGATTGCGATTTTAATAATTTTTAGAGATTTAAAATTAAAATTTTTTTTCAATAATTTAGTTTTGTTTGTCATTTTGACATTCTTTATCTTCAATGAACTAATCGTGGCTTGTGATCTGAAATTGAAAATTTAGAATCCTGAATTTGATTTTATCCTTTTTTCATTTCTGAAATTCCAATCATTCCATTAATCCATCGATCTATTTAAATTTTCAATTCTTGAAGTTGAGCTGAGGACTATTCACTTTTTACCTTTATCTGAGCATCTTATTTCCATTCAAGTCTTGTTTCAATTTTCATGG